>JADDOH010004769.1:0-266253 GCA_016648135.1 Agrypnia vestita | reverse complement strand
GCTCCGCGGCGGAGGACGACATTACGCCCGGACACCTTCGCTAAGTATGCTCTCCGGTCACCTGCCGCAAATTATAAGATGCCGCCATGCCCGGTGCGTCGGCGCGATGGATTGTTTTTCAGCTTTGTTCGCGCGAAAATGTAATCATCGCGCGGTGTCGCGACACCATTGGTCCGGTGATTGAGTCCTGAAAGGGGGGCTGCCAAGGTCGGGCCGGGAGGCGATCGCACCGAGAAAAAAGCGCAGCGGGTGTAGTCGCGGGTGGACCTTTAGGATGTTGCAAGACCAGTATTTTTGATCCAATAGCAGAAAGATGCAAGTTTAATAATTATTGTAGTATTCCTCCTTTTGTATTTAAAAAAATATTTGTAGACGTAAGAGTAAATGAATTTAATTAAAATAAAATAAAGAAGTCTCACAGTGATATTTATATGGAAAACTTGTATGAAAGCTTTGCAGGGCGGCCCAAGGCTTATGACTTGTATGAGCTGGCTTAAATGATCTCTTTACACTTTACACAATGCAATATTCACTAATTCCACCGTAAAAACATCCACACCACAGTATACTAAGAACAGTAATACGTCTTCATACAATTCTTCATACAGTTCTTGCAATTTAAGTGCAGAAACTAGGTATACTAATTACAGAAATTTTCGGGTTTCGTGTCTACCTTATGTGTCGGAATCTCAGACGCTACGAGTTAAAAGAAACAGAGTAAAAATAAAGAGATAACCCTAGCGTCAATTCAAGAGTAGGCTAATAAATCGCCGACAGGCCGGAGATAAACTACTGTTCTGGGTATACTGTGTCCACACATTCTAAAAATTTTGAAAAATCTAGGATGTTTGTTATAAATAAGTTTCTTACATATATTCGAATTGATTGTGCCAGAGACATTTACGGTTATTTCTCATGATAAAGTAAACATACATAGATTTCGCAGCTGATAATAACCTCTATATTTTTAAAGTTGAATAATAAGCATTTTTAATGCATATATGATATTCTTCCGAATTATTTAACTTATACAGAAAATTATTATTTTCAATTTTACCCCATATAGACTTTCATACACGTTTTCCATATAAATAGCTTCCTCTCACTAAGACTTTATGATTTATCTAAATTAATAATTATCCCTTTGTGGAAGAAATCCAGTAATAATTGTGTTTGCAGAACACACACATAAATATATTGTTAAATGTAATTAAATTAAATTAATTAATTCAATAAAAATTTCTACACAGTTATTCTTGTTCTTTCGGGTCTATTCCTATCGGTTAACGCAATGACAACAATATATGACATTGTACACTTCGTTGATTTTGACGTAATTATTATTTTTCGCAGTCGGGTGTCAAAAATTTCTGGACCCAAAAAATCCTAATCTGGGGTTTTCTTCAAAATCGTTTTAGAAAAAGTCAATATATACGTACTCGTATATAAAAACAAGGATAGATTTTTTTTTGTTTGTTTATAGGATGTTTTAATTTTTTTTATATTAAATTTATATGAGCTTACGTTTGTAGGATACAGATGTTATGGGACATAAAATACGTAGTAGTATTATTTTACGACGGTAGAAATCAATTTGTTTCCCACGCATTTAATAATTACTTCATTAAGAGCATCCATATATTAAATTAAAGACTATATTTCCGCTATAACGATGTGAATTTTGATATTTGACAAATGTCTTAAGTTCTGAGAATATGGAGGTTCTCACTAGAAGAAAACTAAATTATTCATTGTTTACCTAGAGAGCATAAAAAAGATCAGATTATTTTTGTAAACTATGTTTTATTTTTCATTCATTATTAAAAACGTCAAACGACTAAAAAGTACACCTAGAGAGCATAGTTATTGTTTACATTCAAGTATTGCATACAACGGATTAACTTGCCTCCTTTATACTACAGATCTCGGTCCAGTTAAGGAGGCGGAGATAAACTTTTACATTAACCTAAAAAAACAATAAGAAAATGGAAAGTGTATATAGAGGAGAGAGAGAGAGAGAGCGAGAGAGAGAGAAGAGAGAGAGGATAGTAGAAGAGAGAGAGAGAGAGGTGAAAGAGAGAGAGGCTGAAGTAAAATGAGGAGGGTGAAGGTTTGGACAGGAAAACTGATTTTAAAGACAACAATTATTCTAACAATGATACAAATATTTATAAGGTACTATAATGATCGATTTTAATTTAATGCACTTTTTGTTCTGCACGTTCAATAACTCTCAAACACTCGCAAAAATATCTGATTGGTGCTTGTGTGAGTTACATATTCGTTTAAGTCGAAATTACGTCATGAAAACATTTCATATTTTTTTTCATATTTTTGATGCCGATTGTAAAAAATAGTCAATACAAACAAAGTCAACGGCGAAGGCGTTTGGAGTCGGAGGACAATCGTGAATTATGATCACTCGAAAAACGCAACCCACCTTCGCTCAGTATCTTGTTTCAGTGGACTCTCGATTGTATGGGCTTGCATCAATAGGTTTCTGGATTAACTGTTAAAAAATCTGCATAAATATAAATTGCGCCTTTTGTACGTCACTCTTTGGCTACTGCAGATTTGGTGTAACTTCAAAAACACAAACATATTTCGGAATTCAAAAAAAATACACAATACAAAATCATAAGAGGTATTTATATATAATTCTTATTACTAATAATAAATCACGGAGGAGGCGTAAACTAATGGTCAACGTCTTGGCTAAGCCCTGCTCTTACAGTGTGTAGTATGTGTGTGCCACAGAGAAGCGATGGTGGCTATGTCGTTCAGTTGCCGCATTTGAAAGTTCGAGTCTCTCTCCAGCCGTATAATTTCGGTTATAGTCGTAAATTCCAGGAAGTTACGGGACAGACAAACAACGAAATTATTATATTTTGATTATTTAATTGAATATTGGTAAATACTCTTCTTCTTATAATGCCATCTTCTATCGGAGGTCGGCGATCACGACGTATTCACCGCCGCACGGAAAAACTTGTACAAAATAATAATTTTAAGGCGTACCTTAGCCTTTAAATCATCTAAAAGTATTGACCTTGAATTCGGGCCTCAGCCGAGTTAGGCTGCTACCAGTCCCATAAGTTCCGCAGCCACTAGACGCGGCGTCTTCCTACGCTTCTTTTTCCATTTATTTTGCTCTGGATGATAAGTAGGCTCGAACTTTACGTTAATCCTCTACATACATATGCCGGAGGACTTCAAAATTCGTCACTCAATCCACCCAGGAATTTTTCAGTATGCGTCTATAGAGCCACATCTCAAAAATCTCAACTAGATTGCCTCCGGATTAATAAATAAAGGCTCATATAAATGATTTTGAATTTTTTGTGGTTGTACCGCATTGAAACTGAATTTGTTTCACAATAAAATATTTTTTCATTAAAAAATAACAAAATCACACGATGTTGACTTGCTGTACCTTGGGGTGGAATTTTCTGGCGATGGGAGGCAGGAAAGTGAAATAGATAGCGGTAATAAGAAAATCCGAGCTATATGTCAAACAAAACTGAATGTTTTCAAATCTGTGTACAGGCCCACCCTAATATATGGCCATCAAATTTGGATCCTGGCGGAGAGAGTGAGAGCGAGGACCCAGGCTGCCGAGATGAGTTTTCTAAGGGGGGTAGCGGGAGTCACATTGATGGACAGAGTGAGAACATACATACACTCGGCATGGAGCCCCTACTCTACACATAGAAAAATCACAAATGAGATGGCTGGGACATGTGCAAAGAATGCCAAGAATAATAATAATAATAATAATCCTCCTGGTAATCCCGGAAGGAAGACGGCCGGTTGGTCACCCCAGATTAAGCTGGGAGAAGCAACAGAAAAATGTGTATGAAAACAGAATAGGTCTAGACTTGTTAACTCATGCGGAAGCAGCGCAAGACATGGAAATATGGAAGCACCTTGTCGAGTCTTTGGGCCCCCGACTCTACTAAGGCAGGGGGATGAAGATGATGAAGACAAAACAATGTAGTAGCCGTTGACAAAAATTTAATTATGAAAAAAAGATGAAGCTTTTTTATAATGCTAAATGATTCTGTGTTATTATACTATAGGTGAGAGCTTCAATTATTTTTCGTTATTTATATTTTATTTTATTTATATTATATTTTCGTTATTATTTATATAGCTTGTTGATGTAGTGGTCATGACGTTCGCTTAGTGATCTGGTGGTCGGCGGTTCGAGCCTCATTCCGGGACACCAGCAAGTTAGTCCTATTTTCGTAGCAAAAACGTTTATCTTAGTTTGAAAATTGTAAGAATATTGATGCGACATGTGTTTGCATTTCTTTTTAAAAAAATAATTGGAATATGACCAACACACGTGTTTTTTTTTCTGCAATATTTTTTTTGCAAGTCAAATAACCACGATTTTATACACAAGATCATTCTATCAGCTAAAATAGATTCTAGCAAAAATAAAAATAAGATTATTATTATTAATTGCATAAACCACTCAATTCTATTGGTCGTAGAACCGATATAAGACATGAGTGTGTACACGTAGGAATTTGGAAATGGGAAGATAAATAATTTCCAACACGAAAGAAGTAGCCGCTGGCCACATAATACAGCTCAAAAATTCAACACGCAATCATGCTGCGATTTCTGGCTGTCTTGTAATGCACATTTGAGTCTTGTTTGCTAACCGCCATCACGGTGAAGGTAGACTTTAAAACAAAAGAAAAAGGGGCGTCTGTGATTGGCGAAAAAAACTTTAAAACATATTTTATTTATCAATTCACAGGTTGCCAAGAAATAGTTAAGGAAACAAGTAGTTATAGGTCCACCACAATTAAAAGACCATTCCCTAGCTTTGTCCGGTAAGAAGAAATAGGGGGAAAGTTGCCTGGCAAGCCCGTATTACAAGCATCAATATGATATTCCAAATAAATATATATTTTTTAGTTTAAAAAAACTTCTTTTGTGTTCATTTTTTGCATCTTAACAACACACATATTTTTTGTGCAAATTATTTTGAACGCGGTCTAGCTATAGTCCTAGTATGACGTCAAAGAACAATGTGAAAACATTTTATGTGAGTTCGGTAAATAGCATTGTGATGTCCTTACGGTGGTCTAGGAAGGAACTTTTTATCGAGAAATCTGGCATCCTCAGTGAAAATTCAGTATGTTTTCAATGTTTATTTGTTCCGTAAGAAATACAACAATATCGCGAAAAGGTATAATTAACAGATCTAATTAGCTCTCCAAGTGCATGCTTTTGTGCTGGCTTTATCACGGCGCGTCTCTTTTAATTCCATTTTCCCCTTTCTATCTCCGTCTCTTTCATACGCTCAGACAGACGTCCATCCAGATACATTACACCCATAATATATATTTCATGGTAGAAAATAAAATTAGGAATCAGGTTTTCAATTACCAAGTTACCAAGAGACAATCTACACATCATCAGTAGTTGAAGATTTTAACCGCATATTCTCGATACTTCAAAAGACACAAAAAATTTACGTTGCTGACTACAGATAACTTGATTCGAATCTTCACAGATCACATAATCATTTGCTTGGATAACACATGCTGACATTTCTCTGGTTCTTTCCTATTCCATAATACAGTTAAAAAGCGGAAACATGAAGGATCCCAAGCATTAACAAGAAGTGCACATTTAAAAGAATTTAATAAAGTGCGAATATTCTGGAAGACGAATACGAGACGAGTGATTAGTGCGAAATTGGTGTGAATTAAAAAAACAGTGCTCCAGTTCGTGTCCAATGACTTTCGTGAATATTAATTGGTGTTTCATCGGTCTCTCGCCGCCGCAAAGCCAGTACTCTAAGAATGTAGGGAATTTAAAGTCGAAAGGCACCTTAATATCCGAAGCCTCCGCGACGCAACGCTGCACGCCCCTGCCTCGGGACGGGACTACCGATGAGGTCGAATAAAATGAATAAAATTAAGGTGCAAAAATGGATTGAAATATTGTGAGAGTGTTGCCGTGGTTGCGAGAGAGCAGCGAGGAACCGAGGGATTCGCGCCGGAGGGACACGGTCACCGGGAGCGGCCGAAGCGCGGCAAAAACCTTCAAAATTGTTTATGCCGACCAGAATCCTGGCTGGGAATGTTGATTTTCTGTCGCTTCGAAATCTTCGTCGTTTTTGCCGAAAATTTGCTGGTCCTTTTGGAAGGGCGCGCCTTGAAAACGATCTCGATTCCGACAGGAGGGTCGTGTAAGTAAAAGGGACAATCTGTTCGCTTGAATGGAGGGAACGCGGGCTGAATGCGTGAATTGAAATATAAAATGAGAAGCACAAAATTTATAATAATAATATTTTTTGCAGATAGTGTCTACTAGTGAAACAGCATTATTTTGAAGAATAAAAAATAATTTGGGAAGCAATGTGTTTATCATATTTAATGTTAAAATTTACGTAAAGAGTGTTCTATTAAAATGTCTCTTAAATGAAGAATTGTAAATTTATACATTTTCAAAATAAACTAAACATTCTGTACTATACAACGATATGATAAACTGATAAATGTAAATTTACACATTTTTCAAAATAAACTAAACATTACATACTATACAACTGACATGATAAACTCTGTGTTATATCAAATGGCAGTTTCGATGACACTGTACTTTTGTAACTAATCCATAAAATAAATTATTCAACAAAATCAATATTAGCAAAATTATTTTGTGATGACATTATTAATATAATTATTAAGAATATAATTATAAATATAAGAATTATACTTCGTTTTCATCACTATGAAACTCTCAATTGAAAATACCAACTTTGTAGTATATGTATATTGTATCCTGATTAAGGTACCATTGGCCCCGAAACAAATTGGAATTTTCAACAAATTAGTGGTGAAAATAATGTAGGTATGTATTCTCATTAATTATTTAAATAAATACAAATTTTGTGTGTTCTAACTTTTCGAATCGCAAGAAAATGTAAACGGTTAGTTATGTCTTCTTTTCTCAACTGAATTGATATGGTAATAATTTTATATTATTTGTGAATTTTATCTCTTGAACTGTTTCACACAATATGTATTAGATGTTTTTCTTGTTCCTGGTATAAAATAATTTATAAAATCAAAATAAGTTATAATGAGTACAAAAATTATTTATAAATACTGGATTTCCATACCTACTTTCACATATAAAAATACAGCTTCGTCTCTTTGATACATCTACAGGGTTATTTGGAAAACATTAATAACCTCGCAGGACTATATTCCTGCCTTGATTATGAGTCGAAAATGTTGAAGCTATAATGACTTTTTATCAATAGTTCAGGCGATCGTCTAGCAGAATGAGCAAATTTCATAATTTTTTCTCATATCTTCCCATGCGTTTTTTTTCACATTTTTGTAAGGAAATATCTCATTTTAAAATTTATTCAGCAGCTTACATATATTTTAAATACGAATATCTTATTAAAATGTCACAAACTAAATTAAATAATTGATTAATAAATTACCAAACCTTCGATGTTTTAAAAATGAAGAAAATTGCTCCACTTTGTGGGCCTTTTATGACTGAACGGCGTGTGAGATGTCTTTTTTATTCAATAATATTACAAAGTGAACAATTTTTTTCAATTTATTACAATTATAGCAACATCTGTTAGTTTGTTCTCTTGCAATTTATGTTTTAAAAAAGACTGTTTTTTTAAAATATTTTATTTTTTTGTGGGTTTTTTTTCAACTCTTTTTACATGGTTGACAACTTTTTTACTTTAATAGTCAAAAGAATAGATATTATAATTATATACTAAAAATAAAAAAAATAAAAATCTTTGTCGATATTCCTGATTTTAGATATTTAATCAAGACGCAACGTATTTATGACACAATACGCAGTGCCTTGACTAAATAGCTAAAATCTGAAATCGAGAATAATTTTTTGATTTTCTTTGTATTAATTTTAAAATAATAATATCTATTCCTTTAATTTGTTAAAGAAAAAAAGTTATAAACTCTCTATAAAGGATTGAAAAAAAACATACAAAAAATAAAAATAATTTAAAAAACAGTGTTTTTTAAAACATAAATTGCATGTAAACGTACTAACAGATTTTGCTATAATTGTAACAAATTTAAGATAAACGTTTACTTTGTAATATTATTGAATAAAAAAGACATCTCAACAGGCCGTTCAGTCATAAAAGGCCCACAAAGTGGAGCAATTTTCTTCATTTTTAAAACATCGAAGGTTTTGTAATTTATTAATCAATTATATAATTTAGTTTGTGAAATTTTAACAAAATATTCGTATTTAAAATAAACGTAATCTGATGAATAAATTTTAAAATGAGATATTCCCATACAAAAATGTAATAAAAAACGCAAGAGAAGATATGAGAAAAAATTGTGAAATTTGCTCACTCTGCTAGACGATCGCCTTAAGGAGATATGCGACATAAAAGTTTGCATTTTTTCCCAATATTTCTGACTTCTTTTTTGTAAAACGTTGGACTATCATTACATTAACTTATATCGAATATGAAAAATTCATTCCCTTTAATACAAGTCAAATTAAAAAATTGGAAAACATTCCAATTGGAATTTTTTCACGGTTTTTATCATTTTATTTATCTTGTATTGAAACGAATGAATTTTTCGTAATCGATACGAGTTACTGTAATGATAATCTAACGTTTTACAAAAAATTAGTCAGAAATATTGAAAAAAAATATGCAAACTTTGATGTCGCATATCTCCATAAGTATTGACATCAGGTCATGATAGCTTGAACATTTTCGACTGATAATCATGGCAGGAATACAGTCCTGCGAGATTATTAATGTTTTCCAAATAACCCTGTACAATCTACCTCGAATATAGATTATCTTTAAACACACTTTTCCAACCCTCCAGAAGTTCCAGAAGCGGACGCGCGATGCTAAATCAGCGAGTCGCGAGGATTGACGGGAAATAAAGCAACAAGAAAGACGCAGCGGAGACAATAGACGCATTCGGAAATGTCAATTTTTTGGTCCAGCCGCGGCGGGTGCCCGGGCCGCAGGAGGGGAGGAGAGACCCGCCGGCTTTGTGTGGAAATTTGGCGGCCGCGCCGGATGCCGCGCCTGCGCGCCTCCCCCGCGCGGGCGGCGGGAAAGCGGGTGACGTCACCGCCGCCTCGGGGAATTTCGCACGTATTAATTAACGGCTAAACGCAGCGGCCGCGCGAAATGCATCGTTAGCCCGCGCGGGAAGGTATGCGGTTCGATACCCCCATCCCTTATTTATTGCGTGGCAATGTACTGTAATATACACTAATTTAAAACATTCATAATTGTTAATTTTTTTTTATAGATTTATTTATTTCGTATGAATTTATACATATAAATGCATCACTAGACAAGGTCTGTTCTGAAGCAACTAAGTTAACTAATAATTGTAAGTAAGGGATAAAAATAAAATAATCTAATTTGATAAACAAATATAATTAAACTTGAAAAATACTCATGTAATCTATGTACAATGTTTATTAAATACAAATCAATTTTTTAGGAAACATGTAAGTCTTTAAGGGCTGGCCCAGTGCTTATAACCTGACTTAAGTGATCAATTTACGCAATGCAACGTTCACCAATTCCACCGCAAGAACATCCACACATTATCAAATTTTTGAAAGTTGGATATATTTTCTAAATCAGTTTCTTTTATATATTAGAATGGACTATGCTAGAAATATCTATGGACCTTCTCATGACATAGTATACATAGATTTCACAGCTGGTAAATGATATCTCTATATTTTGAAAATGGACTATTAAGTAATATTTTTTTACTATACTAAAGTACAAAAAAAATGAACGAGTAAAACGTATAAATAACAAGCCTGACTATTTAATATGTTTAAGGGAACAGTACTATAATCATTGCCAGACGCTTTTTGTTGGTCATTTCTTCCGCCATTGCTGCTCTATAAATAATCATGTCATTCAAGTTATAGTAAGAAAACTGTATAATAAACTAAACACAAATCTGTCGAACTTGCAAATGTTAATTTTTATAATTTAAACAATAATAAGAAACAATTAGAAAAAAAAAATTGTAACATACTGGCTAATGTCAAAAATAAATAGACAGGAGCTGGATGAAATATTCTATCACAAACTATAAATGAAGATTACTTTATACTATATCTTTTCGATACTTACTATTTTATTTCTTATATATTTTTGGTTCTTATGCATATTATTGTTTTTTACCATACTTAAATATATTTTTATTTCTTACATATTTTATTTCTACTTATGTGTACTATAATACAATTGCTCTCCATCTGTAAAAACTAATTTTATACGAATGTATATTATTTCACTTACCAGCTAAACCCATGAAAGTTGAATAGAATATTTAAAATTTACAGTTCCGGAGCAAAGTCTGTTCCTCTGTCAAGACTGTAAAAGATTAAATCATAACAAATATATGTTTTCGCATATTGATTTAATACTCGAGCAAAGAATAAAATGATTTTTTTTAAATACCTGGAAATATGAAAATGTTCCGAAAAAGTAACAAGGCAGGTCCGTGAAAGGTTTCTACCCTTAAAAAAAACAAATATAATAAAATGTGTGGACATGAATATTTTATTCAAGCCCCGATATCCAGATGTTCACTGATTAAGAAAAGGTTCGGCTAATTAAAGTCGACAGTCATGACGAAAGGTAACGTTCTTCATGCATTAATAAAAAGGAACACGTTCTTAATTATCATCAAAAGAATTTCTAAGCTTTTTTCAATTTTTGTTACCGCGAGATTGATATTAAATATAATAAGTTGTGATAATTGATTAATTCATAATATCTTTAGTTTTAAGAAGAAAAAACACCAGAACTCCTATATTATTTATTGATTTGGCATTTACTTTGTGGAATGACTTGATAATTTATAGATTAATAAAATACTTGCGTAAGACCACTTTTGAGTTCAATTTATGCACGACTAGTTTCGAGAGCCACAGATGCTCTCATCTACAGCTGAGAATATAAACTAGAACATCTTAGGTACTGATAGAGGTGGGTGGTTTGTATGGGGGGGAGGGGGTAGCCAGGGGTGGAGCTTGATTCAATGGAAACAATATAACTCAAAAGTGAACACAAGTATTTTATTTATCTATAAATTAGCAGAACTCCTATTACGCATAGTCGTTATGAAGGTATTATTATAATTTATTGTAATTAATATTATAAAGCGTGTCATATTAATATTTTTAAACTAAGCTGTGCACTTATGCCATGAAAATAAGACTGACTCGTTTGTCTCCACGGACAAGGCTCGAACTCCCAACTGTTCACCCTTGCCGCTAAGCCAACTTGTGTGAATATAACATGTATCTTCATACATTAATAACGACCTTTGCATCACTGAGTCGCGTAAGCATCTAAAGTTGTCATTCGAGCAAGTTACAGACAGCCAACGAAATTATTATATTTAGAAATTACTGGAACACTGATTTCAAGTGCATTTCGTGGTCTCGCATTTTCGCTACATGCCTCGCTATACGCATTCCCGCTAAAATAAAACATAACTTCCATTACAATCAAAATTTTACCCTAATTGCGTCAAAAGATAACTTCTATAATAAATGAGGCATATGAAGCACGAATACATAATTCACTATTTAATAATGTCCATCACAACCGTTATCAAGACGCTATGCTATTCTAGACAGCGCTGTTCTCACAGCCTTAACTGGCGGCCAAAATATATAATAAAAGTACGTCATTTTTGACGGGTTATAGCTAGTATAAAATATAATTCCTATGGAATTATTTATCAATGTGTAAATTAGAAATGCAACAATATTTCTCAATTACACTTATGTGTAGGTCGGTACATAGAATTGGTGTTATTTTCTCGTTTAAGAGCCACTCAAGAGATTTAGCCATTGTTGGATTAACATAACACAACAAGAACACGGAGGCAACGTAAAAGCAACATAAAATAAACAATACACATTCTCCGTTTAACATAAACAAAGTTATGCGATTTGACAAGATGTTATTAGGGATCCGTGAACCTAATTACATGGGAGTGTTCTCTGTCTGTCAATTGTGAACGTGAAATTCTCGAGATACGAAATGTACATTTAAAGCATTTTACTTGGTTTGTTGTGTGGTTTTTTCTGCATAAATAATTTGTGTAATAGAAAAAAATAGAGATTGCTTTTGAGGAAGATGAAATTTTTTGGGAAAAACGTAAAATTTATAAAATAAAAATGATTTTAATCACATCGAATAACAAACAGTCATCATTTCACAATATAATTAGTATAATAATCATTGTGTGATTACAATATTTTTTTATAAAATATGAAATTTAAACGATTAAAGACTGTTAGGTATATTTCGCAATTATTTAACAATGGCGTAAAATCTCAAAATTTATTGGTAGACTTTTGTTAAAAATAAAAATTGTTATAGTATTGAGGAATTTGGCGTTAAAATTGTAGCGATCATTCCCGATGATAATTAAATGGATGGAAAAATATCAGAACGAGTATCTGTCGAGAGATTCTGTATTAGTAAGTACTACTGCCGAAACTCGAGTCGTAAAATATAAAGAAAATATATAATCGATCTCAAGTAGAGATTGTTTATGTTTACTATCCATTAAATGACCTTAAAAGTTCTTGCTATCATTTTTATTTTTAACTTTGGTGATCTATAAAAGACAGATAAAGATTTTGAATTAAATATACTCGTACATGTAGCTACGGGTATGTATATATGTAGAAATAAAAGAAATACGTGTGCTATGGTTACGATTGGATTTTTATTTCTTTAATGGAAAGAAATAAAAAAAAATTAACGTGTTCGTAAAGATATAGAAATAGCGAGGAATGTACTCGATAACATCTTTTAAGCGATGTTCATAAAACTTAAATAATAATTCGAGAGCTGTGAATTTGGATGTGTATTCGCAACAGGCCACCATTAACGCGTTAATCGGAAACACGATAATTTGTATGGGCCGTTTTTGATTTGCGTCAGTTATCTACCAACGAGGAAACAAAACAGGAACGGACGGAGGATTGACCCTGAGGCAGTCTGCAATCCTGGCAGGAGTGTAAGGGTAATCTACTAAATTGAGGACCAAGCATCATCCATCAGGATGATGAAAAATTATACACAATTCTGGATTCACTTGTGTCTTACTGAAATAAATAATATACAAAAAAATACGTCACTAAAAAGCACGATGAAAATGGATACATTAGCCTAGATAAAATTCTAGTAAAATAGCTTGGAGAAAGCTAAATGACTATGAGAGACGACACCCACTGCATCCCGTACAAAAATATTAATTTTGATTACATTATTAATGTAAATAATTTTTGAATATATGTAGCTAAGGCAGTTTATTTCTTATGTATTTTTTTAAATAATTATCAACAATCTCGACCGTGCAAGAATGGTGTTATTTCAATAAATGAAATCAATGTTAAACATTGTAAAAGAGAAAAGATAATAAAAAAAGATAACGGTACCTTACTGAATACAATTTTTTTTCTAATTAGATAAATCTACATGTATTTTTCTACGACCCAGTCCTTTCACAGCTATTATTAAAATATTATCGAATATTTAGCCTCATTTTTATTATACTTAGCCTGCCTTTTCTGGCATTTTTCACGGTTCTTCAGCTTGAAGTACAAGTATATCACTCCCATAGGTATAAGAAAATTTCAAAAGATTATTTTGAGAAATAAATAATATTTCATACTACTCGATCTCCGTTTATATCAGTGGTGAAAGTTTATCCCACATGGGTTGTTAAAAGTTGAAAATATTTAGGTTGACAACTGACATCTTTGATTTAGTGCTATCAGGAGGCATAACAGCATAATATCTTACTGATGACTCAGAAAATATCGAGATTTTGTTTAATTCTTTACAAGTTTATCTTCATTATAATTAGTTTGGTTGCAGTTATGAGTTATCTGATGATTGCATCAGTTAGAGGGCACACTTAGACAAAAAAACATATATTCAACAGTTAGTTAGTTAGTTAGTTAACTTAGTAAAAAACACTAGCAGATTTAAGGTCTACCGGTTTCGAGACGTACCCGTCTCTTCGCCAGGACCAACACTACACTACTATGTTCACAACACTTTACACCACAACCATAGTATTGTTAAACTATTACCAATATTTAACACGCATGCTTGTCTCTGACAAGATTAACACGCATGTGATAAATATTGGTGAAAGTTTAACAATACTATGGTTGTGGTGTATAGTGTTGTGAAAATAGTACTGTAGTGTTGGTCCTGACGAAGAGACGGGTACGTCTCGAAACCGGTAGACCTTAAATCTGGTAAGTGGTTTTTACTAAGTTGACTAACATTCTGTTATAATGTCTAACCACAAAGTTAATGCTTTAAATATTAATAATATTAATAAAATTACATATTCACCTCAAGTTTAGATTTTTTGGAGATGTCTGACTAATGAACTGAACGATCGAAATACAGATTGTTTGTAAAGAAAATGGCCGCCATGTCAAGTCTCTAAACTTATTAGTTTTCGACTGAGTGATGACGACAGCTTCCATTGTCCGCGCGTGTGCGGATAGCGCGCTTCGATTCAAAATCTTTGATCTGCGACGAACGTTTTTATTTTGTATTTATTATCATATCATGAATTTTCGATCAAAATAATAATATGGAGGCTCATCTTCAAAAGATTAGAGAATCTTCTGCAAAAATATCACAGCCTATACGAATGAACGATTATATTACTGGTAGAAATGAAATGAGGCATAATTTAATTTTGCATAATTTAAAAATACGTAATGTGTTCGAATAACACTGAACATTTATTTTTCCACGCAAAAAATCAACCACGGGTGGTGAAATTTAGTGGAGATGTGTACGAGATATTCATCCGTATGCGGGAATTTCCTCGCCCACGAAAAGCATCAGTCGCTGGTTTTTATCCTCTTGTGGCGAGCGAGACCTGCCTGGACTCTAGATCCTCGAGCGTGTGAAACGGACCAATCGCGCTCGAGGGACACCGCCCAACGAGAAGCCCGAGGCGCCCGCAAAGTAGCAACTCATTCTCTCGCCGTCCGCGTTACCACGCTCAAACTCGCGTTCCGTATATTGTTGTAACCGCATTCTCCCTACATGTAAAGTTTTGTGACTTCAATAAACCATCAAGTTGATGGTGAGTACATTCTTCTTGTTCATCCTGCATCGCATCCCGCTCCACTTGTCATATACCTTCACACTCGACACACAATGTGACTGATTGCGCATTTTGGCAGAGATGCACAGTCACACTGATTCCTTCGCGAATACACAAGCTCATTATCATTCAATCATATTCGCCACACTGGTGACACAGATTTGATACATAATACTGTACAACCCATCTGCTACACTCTGAATGGAGAGGTGTAGTTGATTCCAATCGAAATGTCAATTATTGTGAAATGACGAAACGACCTGAGCTTCAACAGGCTTTCGGCGACGATGCTATGAGCATCTTACGGAAAAAGGAGTGGTACAACCGCTTCAAAGATGGCCGACAAGCCAACACAACAATATGATTGATCACGTGCTGGCTTTGGTCATGCAGAATCGTTATTTCACATTTCGAGAACTTGCGTTAGAGATGGGGGTTAGCATTGGACTTGAACATTAAATTTTTATCGAAGATTTAGTCTCGAAAGAGTGTTGGTAAATTTTGTGCCGAAGCTGCTATAAATGGAGTAGCTCCATCCCGATAATGTATCCGCCCATTCTTTGAATAAGACCCGATTTGATTCAAGAGAATATATCATGCAGAACACGGCAGCCCAGCTGGACATCTTTCCAAAAGATGTGCTCCAGAAGTGTTTCCAATAAAGAAGTGTGTGCATTGCCAAGGGGACTTCTTTGAAGGAGATTAGAATAAATATACAGTGTGTAAATGCGTTTCGCCAACCAATTCGATATTTTTCGAACGCAGTAGTTATGTAAATTTATTACTAGCTATTTATTTAAAGTAATATGTATTTAAATGCTCATTAGGATCCAATTAGATATATACAAGTTTTGCAGTACGCCTTATTATTGAATATTTGTACGCAGGCGCATGTAGTTAGTCCATGAATTATACGTACGTAAACATATATTTTTGAAAAAATTAAGTATTTGTCTAACAGAATATTGTGATGTGTTTCGGAGAAATTCTAATTATGTACAGCTCACTTCAAAGTACTAACTGCACGCCTGTCTGTAATGTTAAAATTATTTTGAATGTTTTATGTCCCCTTTGAATGAATTTTGCGAACTAAACTAACCATCACGTTGTTTCCCATAGAGGTAGGCAAAGAGGATAGACCGCCACACCTTTGTGTCTTGTGTTGTGTTGTGCTGTCTCATGTTCTTCGGTTGTTAAAGCTTCTAACAGAGCCATCCACCAATATTTGATTTATCTGATCACGACAGGTCTTCCGCGGACGCCCTCTATTTGTGCTGCCTTCAACACTCGCTTTATAATTTTTTTTACCTCTTTTATTCGCTCATTCGTTCCACGTGGCCAAACCATCTCAGCGATCCATTCTTTATTCTATCTTCTAACTCTACATTCAGCATTACATTCACTTTTAATTCTTTCATTCTCCACTCTGTCATACAAAGATTTTTCGCACATACGTTTAAGCGACCGCATTTCTACCGCAGTCTACTTCAGGCTTCACTTCCATTCATCAAATTTGGCACCAGAACTGCATTATGTACTGATAGTTTTGCTTCCTTTGACTTTTATTGGCCATAATTGTTTGAATTTCGCGAAATATTTCCAAAAATATTAATAAACTATTCTGGAACCGACAAACTAAGGTAAAGAACATTAACAATATGCAAATTAAGGAGAACAATAACCTCGTTAATGAATTCAAAATGCCAGGTACGCAGCTCTGGCAGAGGATCGGCAGCTCGCTCGCTCGCTCGCGAGGAAAACATCTGGATCATGACGATTGACTGACAGCCAAGCTGTTTCGATGGACGCCGAAGACTTTTGCCTTTTTCGCCTTTTTTTCGGCATAATTTAAACCTCTCGGGTATGTCAACAGATGCGCTCTATTTCAGCGGGTCACGAAACGCAGGTGCACGTGACTGCTTACATATTCGTTGAGACAATAAAATAACCACATGTCAGAAATAATACGGGGTTATGAGCTATAGTATGTGATATGACACCGCTTGTTCGTTCCGGCTTTCAATCGGTTGTTGGAATTGGCAACCGTTTTATATTTTTGAAAAGTTCATTCAATAGGGAAATTTCACTTTTTTTTTAATTGAGTAATCTTAACTTTAAACTAGAAAATAGGTGTATTATTTTTTTTTGTATATATTAAGAGTATAAAAATGATTTTGAAATTCAATATTTTAAATTTCCGTCAAAACACGTGAATTGTATTGTACCCAGATACACAATACCAAACGCGGTAACTGATACGTCACGACCAATCAGGTGCGTATTAATAAAGTCGTATTTTTAAAGATTTATGAATGAAAACATTACCCCACATTATCCATACTGATTCACAGAATATAATTAATATTACATGAATTTACTTCACATATTTCATCGGTATTACCTATGTGCAATTTTCCTAATCACATTTAAAGTCAGTCCATGCGAAATCGTCTTCTAATTTTATAATAAATGGTTGCTTAACCATTTCATAATTTTAATTATTTTATCATAAGTTACACCATCAGCTTGAAGCTCGATTTATATTTTATTTTTATCTGCCACCGTCTCGTAGCTAGTAGCAAAACCAATTCTATACTGTTCGAGCGAATAGAAAATATTTATTACACTTTGAAAAAATTTCAAATGTTTGCATTTTTAAATATTTAAAAAAATATTCTTTATAAAAAGTTAGACTATCATGAGAGCAATTTAAATCAAATATTAAAAATTCTGTCACTTCGATACATTCAATTAAAATGATTAAAGATTTTAATTATTTGACTTCTATCGAATAAAATTACCTTCAGGATCGTATGCATAACAAAAAATAAATCAAAAATATTGAAAAAAATATAAACTTTGATGACGCTTCCCTCCTTAGCTGTTGACTTAAGTATACAGAAATTTAATGAAGAAAATCCCCCCCGCCGAAGTTTTTGCTACTAGCTACGAGGCACCCTGTATATCTGCAAAAAATTATAAAATAAATTATTCTTTCTCGAATAAAATATCTTTAAAAAGCGTAGGTACTATTTTTATAACTCACGATGAATGGGAATTAATAATAGAAATTGTTTCTCAAATATGTGTATCATGATTGTGTGTTCATTGATTAATCTGTTGTGCACATACATACCAAGTATACCGGCACACAAATTAAATCATTCGGACGGTACTTATCCTATTTTAGCAGAACAGGTTTTCGTCAAGGCTCGCTCGTTCCCCAGACATTGTACTTTTCGTTTTTTTTTTGTGGGTTCAGTTAGCGCTCAACCACGTTTTAGACAATCTGCTTAGGCGATTTATGTAACGACGAACAGTTTATTGAATAACTAATACATGTTATCAATGCACGCATAATTGTAAATATTTTATTTTTTATTAATTACTGCAATAAATAAATCTCAGATATATAGGTACATAAGATCTCTTCAGAACAGGTTATGATGATTGAAAAATTATGGAGTCGGCTTTGGTTTTAGTAATGAATTACCTAAGGACATCAGGAAAGGACGTTGAGTTTGCACAGGAGTATATTTTTTTGTTTTATTTATCCATTTGGTCATCCAACAGGAAGACATAAATATAATGTCAATATATAAGAAAATATTATAAAAGAGTAGTTGTATGTCTCTCACAATTATAGGACGACACAGATAAGGCATTGGTAATAGGTAGGTTATACGAATAATGTATATAATGCGTTTCCAGTATCTGTCTCACCATGCGACGATACCCTTTATATTTAGTATTAATAAAAGCTATTAAATTTAAAAGGTTATAGTAGTCTGGACATATACGTGGGATGGAAGAGGACAACCTACTATTTTTGGGATACGTTGAAACGGAAAAAAGGTAGCTCAGTCTGGTATGGATCTAAATGGGACGTGTTTATGTTTTATGTTTACGTTAATTTATATAGCGTCATTTTTGCGTAAGAGACGCTTCAAGGGTGCTTTACAGGTGCGACATCCCGAAAAAATGAGTTTTTAGGCTCTTCTTGAAGTGTTCCTGATTCTCCAGAGATCGCAGCACTGGAGGCAGCTGATTCCACATAGCTGGGCCCGCAAAGTTGAAAGCACGTTCCGCAAACATGGTGGCTCCAGGTCTCCTTGGTACTACCAGCCTGCAGAGTGCCTCCGATTTAGCTGACCGCAGTGTGAGCCGTCTTCCAGTGATATTGTCTGGGGTGCAGAGGTCGATCAAATACTGTGGTGCTTTTCTTTGAAAACTTTCGTACACCATCAGAGAAAGTTTGAAATTTGGCAGGAAACGTGGTAGAATAGCAAGCTGGTGTGATTCACGAGAATCAATAAGATTGATTTGAAACATTCGCCTGACTTCAAGTGTCCAATTTATGAATTGGGGTTGAGTCGAAATAGTTATGATTCAAATTAGACTAGAAGTAACACTCTCAAGAATTTTTTTGGACATTTTCGCTATCTCTTCATAGATATATCCGTTGAGCAACCGATAAAATTTTACAAAACAAATACGAATACAGAAATTCTCCGGACTTGTCACAAACCTACTAACCCACAAAAAACAAAACAACACGTCATAAACACAAGTGTAGCTGAAAATTGCACTTAAATAAGTATCGGTTTTAAAACTATCGAAAGGCAAACCATAATTTCGGAATGAAAACTTCAACATGCAGACCTTCACCAATTTGTTGGGTTCAAAATGAACGCTTCATTTGTAGTGGTACCGAAACATTACTTCATTTCATATTCGTACTTTGTCTACTTCAATAAACTACATAAAGTTATATGCTTGTTCGTTGTTCGTGCAGTACTTCAAAATTGTACTATTACAAAATTATACGTGTAGTTTAGAATAGAAATAGGGGGGGGGGGGAATTGAGCCGGTCATCCAAATCAAATCTGCCGTAACACTTTACGTCGATAGGTGTTTTTGAAGTTTGAAATTCGATTAAAAACATGTGAAGTTTGAACTCAAATACAATGAAGTACTTGGTTTGAAGTGTGAAATTCATTTAAAAACGTGTAAAGTTTGCAGTTCAGTATAATGAAGTACTTCATTGTAGTACTTAGTTCAAAGCGGACCCATCACTAATTCAAAATTCATTTGAACATTAAAAAATATTTATAAAAATAAATATAGCCTTCTTACCCTTGGAGCGTAATCTACGTTTATTATATTATATAAAAGTATACGATGCAATAAACAATTAATACGCCAGAATACAGATTTTATCAAAGCACCGAAACATTTTTTCATCTCTCACCTCGGATGAATAGACTATCCGAAACTCACATAATTATGTTGAATGAGACCCGTCTCGGTGGTGTCTGTCTCCTGTGTAAAAAGCAGAAACCCACGCATATAAATTAGTCGACCATCCAATAAACCCGTTCCACGAAATTCCGATAAGTATCGTCCGATTAATTTTATTTCTGTATCAGGAGTACACAAAGAAAGAGTAGGTTGAATTATGGGCTCCCCGCGATTCGGCACCCGGTTCACAGTAAGAAGATGTACATCTTTTATGACTTGAAGAAATACAAGGGGCAACATAATAATTTCAAAAGTACACATGAGAATTACTGGATAACGGATCGGAGGCGATTGAATTCAATTTAGAAATCTAAAATAAGCAGGTTGACAGATTTTGAAATAACCTTCTATAATGTAAGTAACATTATTTCAGTAATAAACTAAGCTTTTACGCAAATAATTGCATTTACATCTACCTATTTTTAATTTCGAGCAAAATGCCCGCAGCTGTCATTTCGTCTAAGTAAACATTGCATTGTGTCTATGGCAACAGTCAAAGACACGGTGATAGGCTTAGGAGTGACGTCATTCGCTCTGACCGGTGCTTCAGTTAAAATGGCGAATTGCGCAATCCTATGCATTTATTTTTTTGGAAATCTTATTAATCTCAATTTGTATATTAAAACTGGATAATTTTTTAGATACTTTTCAAAATATTTTCATCTCTAAATTCACTTATTCTTTAATACTGTCGTCATGCATATCCTTTTTTTGTCATTTTAAAGCTTAAAATAATTAATATTAATTTTTGATCGACCGAATTTCCAATAAATTCGTTATATGAAGAGATAGTAATACTCGCTGATTGCATTCATTTTTTTTTTCAATATTTTGGATATTGCTACCCTTGCTTTTGTATCCCACATGATAAATTTATGGGTAATTTTTTACTAATTTTTGTAATTTGGAACTACCGTCAGCTTACTATGGCTCCTAATGCGCCGTGGCCCGCTCGCCGCGTGGGGTGTATTGTAGGTCCGGTAATGCCCGGTTACTGACTTGTTAATAACCGCATGGTAAAGTGTTTGATTGTGACCACACAAAGGCCTGTATAGGGCGCCAACAAGGGACACACAGTTGCGCGCGGCCCAGGGACAAATCATATTCCAAAAGGGACGCGGTTCGATGCTATCTGAGGAGGCTTTGTTGTTTGCTTGCGACCATTTTAAACGCCTTTATGCTGTGTGACAGTTTACATCATCGTTTTATTAGCTGCATAGTATCATTTCGACGTAACTATAAAAAATGAAAAAATCGTTTATGTGGTAGCAAAACCATTTTTTTTATTAATACATCAAATAATTTAAGCTACGTACTTTTACATATATTTAACTACATTTAATATCGTAACGTGATGAGAGGATTCGGAGAAATTATGCACGATCGGAGTTCCTGGTAAATGTCGAAAACTATGGAAACCTCTGGGACGACCTACATACAACCTATCATCTACAACATTCTCTTACAAGGGAGTCGTCTCGTATAATCTGGAAGCGACGGGAACATTCTCGCAAACATTTTAAATTAATAGAATAATCTCTGAGGTTCGAAAAACCCACGTGTTTCGTATAAGTAGGCGGAACCGGTGCCGCAGCGCTTCGGTTTATTTTGACGTTTCTATCGGTGCAACATTAGCCACGGAGCCGTAAGCCAGAGTATGGCCAGTAGTGGATAAACGAACGAAATATTAAGCGAATAATCTACCTACTTTCGTGGGATAGTCGAACGGAATTTTCTCGAAAAGAGCGATAATAAAGTGTTCACAGACAAATGCTAAATTGTGAAACAGCGTGAATTCAAGATTATTTTTTAATTCGTGTCCAGTGCCTTTGTGAATTTATTAAAACAATCAAAATAAATCGTTTGTTAATTTCAAGTGTTGTCATTTGTCTTTCAAAGCCACGATCTGTGACAATATTATATATAAAAATACTATATTTATTTCTTAACACAAGCTTTGAAAGGCAATAATACCAGTTCGCTCGACTAGCGTCTAAGTGCGGGACGGGTAGTAATAACTTTTTACGTAAACTTTTTGTTAATTGCAAAAAAGGTGTTGCAAGGTAGGTAAAAGGGTTTATGTTTAGAAAATCGAAGATTTTGAAGATGTCCAATAGAAGATCTATAAGAATTTTTCTCGGTTTTTGATGCTGGTTTTATATGGTCGATTAGCTCGCGAAATACCCGACGGAAAATGTTCATATAAAATTATCACGTACAAGTGAGGATTTTTTTTCAATCCGCAAATATAAGAATATTTTTGGAGATAAGCTGAATGTACACCAAGCATTCTATACGCAGAATAAAATCATAATAATGTCATCATCATCATCTTCATCCCCTTGAGTTAGGAGTAGGAGGCGCAAAGAATCCACAATACGCTTGTCCATATTCATATTTTTTTTTCACAACTAAAATAACGTTAATTGAACATTTTGACTCCATAAAATAGTACCTACTCAGAATATTGGAATAAAAATCACGAAGTTCCACTACTTTGATATATGTAAATTTACCTTTAGATGAGACGGTCATTCAACGGCTTTTGATTGCATAAAGACTTACCTGTGAAAAAGAGAAAAAAAGGATTATATGAGAGTTCAAAGAAAATTAATTACAATTTTAAAAAAAATAGCTATAATTATAAACACACTATTCAACTAATATCTCATTCACTTCTAAACCTATTCATATTTTTTCATGAAAATATATTTGATTTGAAGTTCCAACTATTCCGAAACAGTCTCATTCCAGTTAAATAAATTAGATTAATAAATTAGAAAGATACATAGAAAAGGTTTTTAATTATTACCGACTGTAAATATTATTACCCAAATTATTCGTAATCATATATTGTTACTGTGGTGAAATTGGTATCGCTAGTATTTCCCGGATAAAAAAAATCTGTGTTTGTATACCGGTAGTAAAACAATATTTTTTTGATAAGATAGATTTCTCCATAATATATTTCCAAATATAAATAATTTTATACGTATTATCTGGTCTAACTGATTATGCCAGGTCTTTCTCGCAAAATTTCTATTTCTTCTCACTAATATGTTTCATAGACCCAAACTATCTCAGAGACGCTTTCTAATACAGTTTGGAAGCGAACATTCTAGTAAATACTGAAATAATCTCAGAGATTCGAAAAACCAACGTGTTTCATATAAAAAGATGGAACAAATGCCGCGGCGCTTTATGTTTATTTTGACGTTTGAACCGATCGAATATGGCCAATAATAAAACCAAGCGGAATATTTAGCTAAGTACCTACTTAATGTGCGATAGTTGAACGGAGTTTTCTTGAAAGTGTTAACATGTGATATTAAAGAGTTCATAGGCGAGTGATAAATTGCGAAATAGTGTAATTTCGAGATTAATAATTAAATTTAATCCCTGCACTGTGCAAACTTTGTGAAGTAATTAAAATAATCAAAAAATCGTTAGTTAACTTCCAGTGTTTTCATTTGTTTCACAAAGCCACGATCCATGACAGTATGGTATCTCAGGAGAATATAACATCATATGAAAATCATAGTATATTTAATAAAATGTAACTTTCGAAAAGAGTTTATGGTGATTTTACTGTAGCAGCCCAGCCAATACGTGCCATCGGGTCGTTATTTATTACGTAAAGTTGAATTAAATACTTCTCACAGAAGGTGGTCGGCGCCTCCTACGGCCGCTGCTCAAATATACTTTTGTATGGAAACGATTGAAATCATCGTTTATATGGACGTCAAAGCAGAGAGAAGACAAAAGGGAGAAAACGAATATGAAGGAGGACCCAAGGCAATGGAAATAATCTTTGGAACAAGAATATAATTTTAATTAAAAATTGACCGATAAAAACAAATTTGAGAACACGTAATTTTAGAAAATACCTCAGCAGAAAATATGTTTATCTGCTTATGCTCACGAGAACTCAATAAGATGTGAAAATATCAGTTTACAAGTGCTTTTTCTTGATTAAGGCCTAGTAAAGTACAATTAAGGGTTAAAAATAGTTTTTTCTAGAAATTCAGTTTAGTTTTAATTTGCCGTTAAAAATGTAAAAATAATATAGTAAATCATGAATATAAAAATCAATAAACTAAACTAAACTAAAACACACACCAAAAAATCAACATATAGGTATACTGTCAGGGATTCGCGGCGGTGAGAGACGAAAGAAACATTTTAAATCAAGTAATATTTTATTTATAAACAGACGCTGGACAATTAATTGGGACAATATTTCGTAATTAGCACTAAATTCGTACTTCAGAATATTCCACACGTAGGTATATTCCACGTATATTCCAAACATATTTCACACAGATCCAAGGGAATATAGTGTACTCTGGTTCAATATATTCTCCCGGATCGCCCATTCGCTTATATGAGATTTTCACTAGCTGTCAATTAAGACTGGACTTGACGTGCAATGGCATTGCTATTTACATGAGGTCCTCGATTTCTGTAACTTTCCGGTATACTAAGGCATTCGATAGACTTCCAGGAATTTCCAAAATCTTCTGAAATGTTTCTAATCATTTCGAAATCCTCGTTTTTGACAATACTTATATGATCCGTCTTCTAGTTTGATACTAGTCTAGTGATCGGGGATTTTAACTTCGTTTCAGATTACAAAGAAAGTCTTATTTTAACAGCTCAAGCGTTTTGTTTAGTATCAAAATAGTAAGAATATTTATGTGACCCATATAACGTGTACGCATCACACAATAAATGGCGATTAGCACCGACCACCAAAATATATAGACATGAACTAACTAAAGTAAATTTCTTCGTACACGGCCTGGCTCCACGACTGATTACTCTCTACGTTTGACTTGTTTAAAAAATTCTAAGAGCTTGTAAATTTTGAAACAATTATGAAAATGTCAATCTGAATAATCGTGAAAAATATTTTGCCTAATTTAAATAATTTCCGTTTTATTACAAAATACGTTTTTACTTGAAGAGACTCAGTTTGGAAAGAATTTTTTTTTTTAAATCAGCGTCTTTTATAAAAAAATACGTTTTGTGTACTAGGGAATTTGATTATGCAAGAATAAATACTAAAACGGCATTAAATGTGTAGTGAATATACGCGAGAGGGGTATACTTCTATTGCGCCCCGATCCCAATTTTCAAAGATTTTGAATTAACGGAGATTTTTAATAAAATTTAAAATAAATTAAATTTTAAGAAATATTATTATTGAGTTCTGCAGGTTAAGCGTTATTTTAAATGTGACAGCTGTTTCGGCTTGTAAGGCCATTATCATACAGTGGATATACCACGTATAATCGACTAATTTATAAGATTTAAGCTACACTTTGCCCTATGGTTAATTAGATGTTTTCGGTGAAGCCCTATATTAAGATTCTTTTTTCGCCTAGACACTTATCATTAAAGATTTGAGTAGCTTATTGGTGTAGTGGTCATGACGCTCGCCTAGTGATTTGGTGGTCGGTGGTGCAAGTCCCATTCCAGGACACCAGCAAGTTAGTCCTATTTTAATAGCACAGGCTTTTGGCTTAGTTTGAGAATAGTAAGAATATTAATGCGACACGTATGCCGTGTTCGCATCTCTATTTAAAAAAAAAGATTCCCCGGTTTATAATATTCTATGTTACGTTTAATTATCGAGATTATCCGTTTTCTGTGATTAACTGAATTACTTTGAAAGTGCCTCTATTTAGACTCATGAGATTATTAGGTACATTAAATATGATTACTTAATTTATGACCTTGATTTTTGGTTTTTTAAACATATTAAGAAGTGGAGAGAATATAATTTTTTGTTGACTATTTTAATAGCGCTATATTTAAATCATTTGTGCGTTTATTTAATTTCATGTTGCTGGAGTAAATTCATTATGAAACCTTTGGTTTCTATATGTAAAGGTGTTGGAGCATTATTACTGAACGGTGCATGGTTTTCCCTTAAGGCTGGACATTCACTACAAATGCATACTTCGGCGTTTTTTTTTTTACGAAAATGTGGGTTTTTATAAAATATAAAACAGAATGCCGTTGGCAGCGACGTCATTTATTGGCACATTTCATACTTTGGAATTTTTATTTTTAATTAACAATTAAGGTGTTCATATTAAATAAAAAAACTTTTAATTAGTGAGTAAAGCCTCAAAATACGGGAATAAATAGAATATACTGTTTAAAATCATCTCTATATTCGAATAAAAAGCGATTTAAAATCAACAAAAAACGTATAAATTTCTTGCAAATTTAAAATATTATAACTTTATTAATATTAAACGTTTCTTAATTATCTAAGTACTGATTCTAGATAATGAAGTAAACTTTATATGTATAAAAAAAACATATTATGCGTACATATAAATATTCATTAAAACTATTTTTCCCCTAGAACACTAAAAACGATGTTTTTGGCCAATCGCTTAAAACTTATATTTTCTTAATTATTGTAAATAATTTTCAATTTATTACTTTTATATAAGAACCAAGGTTCTATCTAATTAATTACCTTAAAAAAATGCAGTCTAGAATATACATTCTGATATAAATCAATAATAAAAACCCACATTTTCATAAAAAAAATGCCGAAATATGCATTTGCAGTGAATGTGCCACCTGAACAGATGCTCTGCAAATTTTGAATTAAATTTTTTATTTTTTTACAACCGGGATTTTTTCACCATCCATTCCGGATAATCGGGAGCCTACTGTAGTAAAACAAGTATGACGTCACAGGAGAACGCAATACCCTCCCGTAATTGATGTCACCGATATTTCACTGGCAAGTTTAGTGCGCCATAACAATCGGCCGGGCACACACGCGGCCTAATGCTGGGCCCCGAGTGGATATTATATTCCGGAGAGATAGCAGTTGTAAAATGTAAAAAAGGACATATATCATAACCGAATCTCGGAGCCACCATGGGAGAGGCGCCAATGGCAATGTGAAGTAACAAGATGTTTACGCCCTTATCAAATGATGGAGAAATCTACATTGATATAAACTAGCTGCAACCCGTCAAAAATGACGGTACTTTTACATGGCGGTTCCTAAGGAATAATTGATTTATTTATATAAAAAAAAAATAATAAAAAAATACTATAAAGAAGAAAATTTTTCAATAAAAAAAAGATTTTTTTAATATAAAGAAGTTACGGACGAAGTAACAGGGACAGACAGACAGACGGACGGACGGACAG
Source organism: Agrypnia vestita (assembly GCA_016648135.1). Classification (NCBI taxonomy): domain Eukaryota; kingdom Metazoa; phylum Arthropoda; class Insecta; order Trichoptera; family Phryganeidae; genus Agrypnia; species Agrypnia vestita. The sequence continues at coordinate 238,555 of JADDOH010004769.1, read as the reverse complement.
AAAACGGAATTATTATAATTGGGATGAAGTACGCAATTGCACCCGAATTTTGGCTATTTATGAAGGCTAGAAGAAAAAAAGTAATACCTGATTTAAAAAGAGGTGAAAAAAAGTTTATTAAAATAAACTAATATTAATTAACAATATTTTTATATATACGTTCTGAGAACACATTTACTGGATTTGTCCACTGCTGGAATATATTTAATCAAGATAAATTATAGAAGAGATGAAACTATTTATATGATAAACGTGTGTGGAAGTGTTTTATACGATTGCCCAGGGCTTACAACCTGTACGAACTGGCTTAAGTGATCACTCTACAAAATGCAACGTTCACCAGTTCCATCGTAAGAACATCCTTCGAATGGACTATGCTAGTGTAGTCTTTTCTTATGAACTAGTTACATAGATTTTCGCAGCTGGTAATAATATAATAATACCGCTATATTTTTTAAATTGGAGTACCAAGAAAGATTCTCAGGTTTGAACATATAAAAAACTTTCAAAATTTGATAATATGTGGACGTTCTAACGATGGAATTGGTGAACATCGCATTGTGTAAAGTGATCACTTAAGCAAGCTCATACAGGTTATAAGCCCTGTGCCATCGTATAAAAACACTTCCAAACACGTTTATTGTATTCATAGCTGTGAGACTTCTATAATTTATATTAATTACGCATCTGGAAATTTGTGGGTTTAAATTTAAGGATTAGGCATGTAAAAAAAGGAATTCCGAACTGATACATATGTATACAATTATTGAATCAAAATTAATGTTTTGACGTTCATCTGAATTTGGATTCATTAAGCCTAAATATGTGTGATTGGTTTTTAGGGTTCTTAATAAAATATTTGAGGGAAAGAGACGGACGGCTGCCATCGGACTGATGCCATACCGGAAGGAGAAAAAGTAAAATTGAAGCACAAGTGTAATGAACTTGCAGAAGAAGAGAACACGGTGGAATAATCCGAACCGGCAGTAAGAGACGTCAGCATGAGGAGTGGTTTCGCCCGCACTCGGACCACGGGCGCGGGGCCGTGAACAAATAAAAGCGGACATATATCACGCTGAGAGTATTCTGATATGGTCCAGGACCCGGCCAGGTATGTCAAGGGTCGAATACTTTTGGTCCGGGATACGCGAGATTGTCATAAGCAATGGAAAAACGCCAGCCGCCAGATGCTACACCAGCCAGAGAATTCATTTTGTAGAGATATATTATAGGTGTCTCATAGACAGTAAATTATATTTTTTATCGTACGGCTGGCTTAAGTGATCATTTTACACAATGTAATGTTCGCCAAAAGATGCTACAAATATATACTATGGCTTAGCAAAGTCCATATTTTCCGTCATTTTTGATGGGTTGCAGCTAGTACAATATTATTTATCCACATTTACAGACAATATTCAGACCATAAATCTATATGTATGTATAAATATGTCCAAACATGTTGAAAAATTCTTTGGAAAGGTTCAAATCGCCACAGACCTGAGAAACAGCGAAGAGATATGACGGGCAAGTAAAAAAATTACGTGTGAAGTACAAAAAATTCAGTGTGGCGATTAAATATTGGATTTAATTTAAAATGAATGTATTGTTTCTTGAGGTTGTGCACACCTGTGCCTACCTATGTGTGCAGCGCCCCCTGCAGGGCGATGTTTGTATAAACTTATAATTCTTTTTATCCCCCTTCCTCGCCCCTCGCCCTCCCTTCTTCCCGCCGAGCGTTTCTATGGTATGTGAAGAGGGCTCACAACAATATTGACGCAAGTCCCATTGTTACGAGATTAATAACAGTTAAATAAAATCTTACAATTAAGGACAGTTTTACTGAAATTGTAGATTGATCGCCGTCTCACACAAAAAGATACCTGATATTTATTGTAGATTATTTTAAATACATTTTTAGTCAGTATTTGCCAGAATTTCGATACTTTCATCGAATGAAAGTAATTTTCACATTGTACACTAGAATTATAGCTCTGAATAGAAATAGGGTTATAAGACTCTAGGAGTCCGTATAATAAAATTGGCAAAGCATATAGGCCGACCAATCACCCGCGTAGTGTGTTTGATAAGCGCATATTGTATAGAAAGTAATGTAGCGGCGTTCCGCAACTGAAGAGACGCGGCGGAAATATTCGCTTAGTGTGGCGCCGTCTATAAAGTCTAGAAGTCCGGAAATTTCCTTTTTCTAAGACGTCCGTAAGGCACTTTCCTATCCGTCAGATTTGTTTTTTTAATAAAGACGTTAAAGCTATCAAGACAAGATTGACGTCGATCGGTTTAGACATGACTGTATCTTCGTCAAGGTGAAAGTTTTGATGATTTTTTAGTGCGCTCCGTACTGGCGAAGATAATAAGAGGTTTACACAACGTTTATTAATTTTTGAAACTAATAATTATTTGGTATTTAATTAATTATTTTCAACTCTTTTATTTTTAGTGAACTACAAAAATGTGGTAACCTTAAATGAACACTAACTTCAGTCAATCAAAAACACCAGAGACTCATGTTTGTTTCCATGGACGTGTTTTTAAATCGCGTGAAAATTTCGTGTCGGCAAAAAAGTTTTCTTCTTCTTCTTCTTCATCAGCCTTCGTCTTTCCACTGCTGGATATAGGCCTCTTCCTTATTTTTCCATTCTTCCCTGTTGTTGGCTAATTGTAGCTATTTCTTTCCCCCCACAGCGACAATATCATCGGCCCATCTCTTTTGAGGTCTTCCGATGCCTCTTTTATTTTCGTTTTAGTTTTACTATAGTGAAAATGTTGATAATTTAGCAATGACCCCCTATCATTGTGAAGCTCACAGTCTGCGGAACAAACAGCTGACGCCGTTAAACCCTTTGAGCGCCAGATGACGCAGGCCCGTACGAGAATACAAGAAATGACGCTTGACCCACGATGTTCCGAATTGATTTCCAGCTGAGACGGACGACAGCTCTCGAACGGCCGGGAAATATACGACTTCTTATTTGGATTTTCGTTGCTCTTTTTTGGGCGTAAGTGACCCCGTTTAAATGTCAAAAACAAAGAAGAAAAAAATTGACAGAATGACGTCACTATTTGTGGTAAAATTGTGGTAAAGATATGTGTATAACGTTGTAAAACTAGACGGCGGTTATTTTTTTTTTAAGTTATATTTACTACTACCCGTCAAAAATGACGAACTTTTTATGTTTGAATTTCAGCTTTCCATTAATAAGTCATTTTGTACCCTAGTAGTATAAAAATGTAAACACATAATTTTCCTTTATAAAGATATTCTTATATTAATTATTTTTTTAAATATGTTAGAATTTTTATATTTATTTCATAACTCTACTTTCTGAACTAATAAAATATTGCGAAATCAATCTAAAATGTACACAAATATTTTTTTACATAAATACGCATTACACTATATACATTTTGTATCCCATTGCAGGGTCTATCACCAGGGCTGATGTGTCGAAACGTCGGCCAGAAATGTCGTAAAAACACGGCATAATACCCCAGAAGACATATAGGCCAACCAATCATCCGCGTAGTGTGTACTTTAATATCTGTCAGATTTGTTCGTGAAAATATTTTTAAAAATACCGTCGCAATTTATAATCATACCATTATTCAATATTTTTTTAATTAATAGCGTTAAAGCTATCGAGACTAGATTAACGCCGATCGGTTTAGACACGACTGTATTTTCGTCAGGGCGAAATTTTTGAATGATGTTTGACGGCCAGAAAGGTCGTAAAAACACGGCATAATACCCCAGAAGACACAAACCAGAAGATCCTGAGTGGCCGTGAAAACCTAAGAACATTCTTTGTTTCACTATTTTTAAATATAGGTATAACTACCCAACATAACTAAGGAGGTAACTACCTACGCATTCTTTTATATATAGGAAACTTTAAAAAACTAAATTCTTATCTATGCCTATCTCAACACAGATTTTTCTAATTAGCATAAATGTATGTCAGATTTGTATAAGAATAAAATAAATAAATATATTAATAAAAAATAATCCATTTCTGCACATTCAGTTATGACCAAAAAAATATACCATTTAGTTCAATTTAATTTCTGGATATCCATTCTGTATTTTAAGGAATGATGTTCCCAGTATCTGTACGCAGTTGATATTACTAGCATGACAGCGAATATTTTTTTCAATTAATTAAAATGTGCTGTGGCATAGCTTACTGATTCGCGTATAATTTGTATTTCATTTTTATTACAATTCTAAACTTTTTAAATAAAGATTCAGATTAACCGCTTACCCCTTACCCCCTAACAAGAATTTTAATTCGATTGGGCCACCCTTACGCGCAGCCGATATCTTGTACGAATATACATTTATTTATTTTTTAAAAAAAGGACTTGCATCAAATCCTCGTTTCATCGGCGTACAACTTGGCGCAATGATTGCAGACAAAGTAATGTTCCCACGTTGAAACATGATGTTGGAGAAAACTGATAAGCAGAGCAGCAAAAATAATTACTACCCTGTACTCTGTAGACGAGCGTCTGAAGCTCAAGCCCGGGGTTATAAAGAGGTACCTTTGGATAAATAAATAATAAACTACGTACGAATAAAGCAATAAATTATATTGCATCATAAATTACTGCTTGTACTGCATTCTAGACAAATGCTAATACTTATAATTTAAATTGAACACAGGATAGAATTTCATAATTGAGTATACAAAACACAGTACTTACTTAGAGTATCATCCCAATGAGTATTCGAGACTTTCTATTATTATATTACGCTAATAATTCCGATACCGTGTATAGTGAAGACGACGCACCACTGTCTCAAGCGGCGTCGGAAGTGAAATGCGGCGGACGTGTGTCACTGGCGGAATGGTACATTCGGTAAAAATATTTGAATTTTTGTGCTGTTAATTGCTTATAACTTAAGTTGCAATGTGGTACCCACTTAATACTAAATTATGTTTTAACATAAACATTGACGAACACATAAAAACGCATACACACACGGTCACATAAAAACACACAAACAAACACTCACACAAACTCACGATTTAACATGTTTTTTCTTATTTTTTTATCGATCCTGGGATAATATTATTGTATATATGTGTTTTCTTGTTATTGGCCCAAGACTCTGTACATTAATTATTGTTTTTTTTTCAAGATTGATTAATTATATGGCTGTAAGAAAACCAATAAATGAAAATAAAAAATAATAAATAAAAAAAAATATTATAAAAAAAAGTTTTTTATTATGAAAATAGATGTGTCGCATGATAAAATGAATGAATTTTGCAATTGAATTACAAAAATGGATTTCTTCTTCAAATATTACAAAGTTATTTTACATAAATTACAAAAATGGATGTTTCGTCGGATGATTTAAAAAAAAAACTATTTAATATTATAAAATATATTTAACTGAAAAACTGCTTGTAGCCGAGCAGCATCCCCTAATAGCTATCTAGGCTATTGCTTTCTTCTAGTTTTCTCTAACAAGAATTGATCGGTTAAGTTGGCTAGCCTTTTTAAGAAAACTTAATAGGCTAGCTAATCGTTTTATGATATCTTCTCGTTCTTTAAGTGTCACGCGTCTTGAAAGTCCGTGAGCGGTATCCATCCCTTAACTTTGTGGTCAATTCCAGTAGATTGGCTGATCCATTACTGTCTGCTAACCCTGATTACAATCTTCATGCCTCGTTATTACTATCTTTGCTGTGATATTTCAGCCTAAAATCGACATCAAATCTCACTTCAGCATGAAGCAGCCATTTTGTTACGTGACATAACCTTGAGGGTTGATTTGTTAAAATGGATATTGTTGCTTGTGTAAGAGGACTTTGTGTGTATTATGGAGCTAATCAAATTCATATTATCAAAAGGCTTCTCCTCTTTATTTCCTTTATCTTAACCGGGAGGGGGGCTCATCACTCACCTCTAATAGTCGATCTTATGGTAGAGAAAGTACAAAAAAGTTTCTGAGATATCTCTACATGAGAGAGTACGGGCATTATTCCTGGCTTTACCCAACCGAGTTCCTCCAGGGTATGCGGCTACAATATTTTAGAGACTAGAAGGAATGTGTATCTGATTACGCATTTTTATCGATTGTTGCGTGATATGACCGATAATCCTGAAATTATGCGGTGCATTGGTTTGTATGTTCACGATAATTACCTAAGACAGCGTCAGCTTTAGCGTCACATTCCAATATACAGGACCAACCTGCCAACGGTTATGCCTGTTGGAAGAGCTACTGCTATGCTGAACAATATTACTCTGGACATTGATCTGTTCCATGTCTCTGAGAGGGTATTCCGAAGCAGGATTCTCCTACACCTTTGATATTAATGAATTCATATACGTTTGATATTTTGTTGTTTGTATATTTTCTCACTTGTTAATAATATTTACGAATTAAACATATGGTTGTAATGTAAATGTTATATTAAAAATACACAAATTGAAAATTTGAAAATTTAAATTGAAAATTGAATTGAAAATCTTTCCTCGTGGATTCTCGACATTTGCCTTTTTTTATGTTTTCTAGGGGCGCTCAGCAGGTCATTTTCCCACTGGTTCTGACAAGAAAATCTTTAGTCTTTCGTTTCTCATGCGCAAGAAAAGTCAAAGATTTCAAAAGAGGAGTAGTGGAAGTGATAGGTAATAAGATATCAAATAAACAATGCTATCTTCCGAGAGGATCACGATATGCTCTAAAAAATAAAAATCTCAGCTATCGTGGCTATTATGGAACATTCAGAAAACGTCAGAGCTGTCAATTTTGTTGTGAACATTGTTTTGCATCATTCCATTCACTAATAAAAATTAATTATCAAGCATAAGTCATAGAGTTCTAGTAAATACGGCTGTGTGATGAAAATAATATATTCAGAGGTGTTTGAAATTGATTAACGACTTACAATATAATATGACGTGGATAAATCCGAGCGAAATTAATTTGAAATTGAGGAAGATCTTAGAGAAATTTAGATCTACAAACAGTAGGACATACAATACAATAGTGATATTTTGAAAATCTCATTAGAAATATATATAAATATATATTAGTGAACATAAAAGTACTAGCATTCATAACAAGTTCTAAAAAGTATTCAGGAATATTTCAGCAACCCATGAGATATTTCGTTGTAAATACTATAATAGAGTGTTGGGGCTGCTAGGCAATAAAAAGCCCGTGTAGAAAATCAGTCACATTAATGTCTTTGAGAAACATTAATCTACCAAATTGATTATAATGATTTATTATCAAGACTTTGGTGGGTGAAATTGTTATGTAACACACACGAGTAAGTTTTTTATACTGGGAAAAGTACCTAATATATAAAATATAATGCAAAAATAACAATTTTAAATTCAATTTATTTCGTATATCGGTCAGCGGTTTCACAAAGAGTCGAATAAAACTGAAAAATTAGTTGTATCAAAGAAAACATTTTGTAGTAGGTATCTTGATGTCCCAACAGATATGCAAATTACCATCCGCAAACATTGCGGTGTCTGTGTAACACCATATGAAACTAATGCCGATAGCTGATCGGTGGATCGTTGGACTATTAAACCAAAGACATTGATCTATCATTCTTCGCCACGATTCAATTGGGAATTCATTGAGTCCATTTTTGGAGATTAATTTACAGACATTTTTGAACATAACAATTTTATGTACATTATAATTCTATACATGTACATTATAATTCTAAGCATATATAGATAATATTAATATACAATTTATAAATATATAGTATAAATCTAGCGCAACATTATAGCTCAATACGTGATGACATAACCCATGAATGGAGTAAATTAAATAACTTGGAACATGGGAAAAGGTATGCTGCTCCATATATTAGGTCCTTACATATGAAATTGGCATTTTGCCGTACTGGCAAATTTGATCTCAAATATCTTCTCTTTGGTTAGGAATTCCAAATCCAAATTTATACAGCTATTTACTCATGTATTTGTGTTTTGAAAATTATAATTCATTTGTTTTTTCCTCAATTGTTTTTTTCTTTGCGTCACTCAGTTTACAAAATGAAAAACTTGAAATATTGCGTTATTTACGAGTAAGAGTTCCACCGTGGCACCAGTGCTGCAGAAACGGCTCGAATGATTAATGATGTGTATGGCGACGGTGCCGCAAAAGAAAACACAGTGCGTTTTTGGTTCCAACGTTTTCGTTCTGGAAATTTCGACCTGCAGAACAAGCCCGTGGACGGCCGGAGACCAAAGTTGATAATGAAGAATTGAAGGCTATTGTGGAAGCGGATCCATCGCAAACCACATCCGAGTTAGATGCAGGCTGCGGTGTTAATGATAAAACTGTTTTAATCCACTTGAAGCAAATTGGTAAGGTGAAAAAGCTTGAAAGGTGGGTACCTCACGAATTGAGTGAAGCAAATCAAAAAACGCGCGTTGACTGCTGCGTTGCATTACTCAACCGGCACAATAATGAAGGGATTTTAAATTGAATCATTACCTGTGATGAAAAGTGGATCCTGTACGATAATCGGAAGCGCTCATCGCAATGGCTGAACCCTGCCGAACCAGCCAAACCATGTCCCAAGCGAAAATTGACTCCAAAAAAGTTACTTGTGAGCGTTTGGTGGACTAGTGCTGGTGTCGTTCACTACAGCTTTCTTAAATCTGGCCAGACGATTACGGCAGATGTCTATTGTCAGCAACTGCAAACCATGATGGAAAAGCTAGCTGCTAAACAACCGAGGCTGGTTAATCGCTCTAGGCCACTGCTGCTTCATGATAACGCTAGACCACACACTGCACAACAGACGGCTACCAAATTAGAGGAGCTTCAATTGGAATGTCTAAGACATCCACCGTACTCTCCGGACCTTGCCCCAACAGATTATATAATTATTAATTTAAGACATAATTATAAATTTTAATTAATTAAACAACTTTGTATTAACCACTTAACTAGTAACTCTACGTCTACCGGTTTCGATAAGACTAACTAACTAACTAACTAACAAACTAACTATCCATTACTTATTCTAGCAAACAAATCAATTTTTGAACAGGGGCGTGGCTACAGTTAAGGTGGGGGTAATTGAGAAATGGACGCCAAAATGGTGAATTTATCAAGAAACGGGCTATACATAAAATTTATTTGGCTATGAATTATATTGACTTTAGTTTTCAGGCATTTTTTGATTTCTATTATTTCTAAGTTATCTAATCTAAGGCCTCTAATATTTACGTATAGAATCTCGATACCGTTTTCCTTATTAAATGTGTGGCCTGTTTCCAAAAGTAGGTTCGCGAATTCAGAAAAGTTACTGTTTTTAAGATATTTTAAGTGCCGTTTATATACTAATATATAAAGAGGTAGTCTCCGAAACTACTCATCCGATTTCAAAATTTCTTTCACCAATATTTAGAATGGACTTTCGGGGTGAAAATAGGCTATATATTATCCCGTTAAAGTAAAAGGGCTTTTCGTGGTGACCTATTTTATAATTAAAGTCGACGAAAAAACGGTCGAGCGATGCGTTTTCTACGAACGCTGCCTTAACGGTAAGAGATATTTAAATACTTTCTATAGATAAGTTGTAGAACTCAAAGTTCTATAAAAAAGTCCGCAACGACATTTACCTATATGTTAAGGTTACTACACAAATTGGTATAATATGACTAAATGTTACTAAAAACCTACGCGTACGAAGCCGGGCGCAGTTTGTCGTTAACATTTTCAAAATGCGAAAAGTAGACGCGCGCTGTTCTCAACTCAACATACTGATATCGTACGATATCGAATCCATGGAAGTATGTTTAGATCGCAGCTGGACGTCGAGAAAGATTCTGTTTATCTATGGTAGGAACCCCACTGCGAGAGTTCCTAATTTAAAATGTCTCTCTATTAATTTACTATCTTTCAACATGTCGTTTAAAAAGTCGACATTTCGTATTGGATCCGTAATATGGGCGGTAAATCACCTTAATGTACCGGCAATGTGAAATGTGTATTGTCTGGAGACGGCTCGCGTTTAGTGAAACGTGAATAAAAATTAATTCGAAAAAGTCACCGGAATATAAATTATTTCTTTCAGTCACTTAGTCGGATGTCGTGGTTGCGGGAAAACAAATGAAAACACTGGAAATGTAACGATTTAATAATTTAGTTGCGGAAGAAATATTTCAGGCTATAGTTAGGATAGGCAACGAAACACCAATTTCATTAATTTTATTAAAGAGTTAAGGTTGTTATTACGGTCGTTAGACATATTTTACTGTAATTTCGGATATTTTATATGCACCGTATGTATTACCGAGAAGCGAATCTCGATATTTCGTTGGATAATTGATTCGACCTCTATTGTAGAAGAAGAGAACACTCCACAACAAAGTGCATACAATTTACGCCCTAGAAAGCAGCATCTAATCAGTCCGACCTCCACCTCCGCGGGTAAAGGTCGTCCTCCTGATGACGTTGGATAAGTATCCAACGAAACGTCGAGATTCGCTTCTCGGTAATACATACGGTGCGTATAAAATATCCGAAATTACAGTGCATTCATTTTTTTCCCTGGCGCAATAAAGGGTCTTGATTACATAAATGATGTCAAATTTTGGCGCTAGCAAGTTTAAAAGCAGTTATTTTATGTTTAAAAATGATACATTTTTGACGCTTCACGTCGTAGACGCCATTTTGCTGTTTTATTCATAGAAAATGACAAATCACGTTTATTATAAGTGGGCCCATTCATTATCTTTCATGTCAACTATACGATCCTGCATTACGCCGGCGCGGTGCGGCGGCTTGCCATGTAATATAATGAATGCCCCGCATTAGCTGAGAAAAAATCATCAAAATTGGCCTTTTTCCCGGATACGATAAGGAAGGATAATTTTTTATGGTTTCTTGTGTGAAAAATGTTTCGTTTTAAACTTAAAACAACTGCTTTTAAACTTGCTAGCGCCAAAATTTAACATCACTTATGTAATCAGGACTCTTTATTACGCTAGGAAAAAAAAAGATTAACGAAATTGGTGTTTCGTTGCCAAACCTAACTTATTCCATATTCAGTAAAACAATACAAGGCTTTTTATGTAACAATACATATATGAAGATGGCATCCAGGGTATGGACATGACTATTTCTTCATGATACGCCTACTTCCAGCCATGTAATTTCCTTTTTTTAGCCGTGAATTTAAACGAAATTACGTTGCAAACAATTACGGACAGACAGACAGACAACGAAATTATTGTATTTAATATTAAACTTCAAAAATAAAATAAAAAATTGTCAAAATTAGTACCTATGTATGTATATTATTTTCAGATACTCATCACAGCTGTTGTTCATATAGAGTATCGTCACTTGAATTAATGATATATTTATGATATATATTGATTTATATTGAATTGATTATGTATATTGGCAGGGAAAAGAAGAAAATGAATAACCCGTATTTTCTTGCATTAAAACATTTAATTTTTTCATATCCGCATATAACTTCCTTCTTTAGACTTCTGATCTTAATCATCTAAATGGTAATGCCAGGAATTTATTTTGCAGTCCCTCTCGATGTCTTTCTGCTTTCTTAAGGAATATGCTAAATATGCCCGATCTTTCAATTCATTATTATATTTAATTTAATGGATTGCATTTTTTAATATTTACATAATAACCAACTGCAAAATTTACTCCAGTAAATTGTAGGTAGGTATTTATTAAAAATGAATTAAAAAAATTAATTTCGGTGAATCGAATGGAAATGAATTAATTAATGAAAAATAATTTATTTTTTAAGTATATTGCAGGAATTAAGTTCACGATCAAACACTGTCGCCTCATACTTAATAATAATAATAAAAATATAAAATCGAATAAACTATTTTACTTAAGGTATTGATATTTTTATGGCTGTAAAGCTATGATTTTATTTTAATGACGTATCATTGGTCAAATTCTGATAACACTAATAACATTTTTTACGACTTAATGAAGATTGTAAGCGTAAGATAGTTAAATTGATGACATTTTTACGATGCAAATTGGTTTATAATTTTTTTTATATTTATATGGAAAATCGAGTAGATAACTAGACATTTAAATAATATTACGAACTATAGAAATTTTAAATTAATTAATAAGTTTCTATAAATATTTTAAATCAATTGACTATCTCACAAGTACTATTAATTGTACAGTTTTATTTCATATAAACCATACTCCAATATTATATGAGCCTTTTTTCATTATTTCCATGTACAATTTGGCAATATAAAAATACTAGTTTTTAAGGTTTTAAATTCTTATTATTAATTTTTTAGTGCAATAAATATCAGCGAGTGCTGTTTTTTTAAAATTATAAATACAAATAGAATAAAGGAACATAAAAATTACGAACTAATATTTTAGATAAAAAATTAACTGACGCTACACTACATTAATGTGCCTTATCTTGTAGAAAAGAGTATGAACTTGAGTGGAATGACATGAAACGACATGGTTTTATATTATACTAGCTATATATATATTATACTAGCTATAGCATGTCAAAAATGACGGTACTTTTACTTATTTATAGCTGACACCCATTAAATAGTTTATTAAAATATTAGATTTTTTTAAAGATTTCCCCTGCCGACAGTTAAATGAGTTAAACGTGACTTGAAAAGGTCCGCGTCTTTGCTAACTCCTATATGTACTGTATTTTTGACATTGGTAATGTAGGCTCGGCGATAGCAACATCGCTATCGTCGTTTCGGGTTTGCTGGCCAAGGGTTGAGGCCCTATCTCCGGCCGTTCAATTTCGTTTTTTATTAAAGAGTTAAGGTTGTTATTACGGTCATTAGACATATTTAACCGTAATTTCGGATATTTTATACGCACCGTATGTATTACCGAGAAGCGAATCTCGACGTTTCGTTGGATACTTATCCAACGTCATCAGGAGGACGACCTTTACCCGCGGAGGTGGAGGTCGGACTGATTAGATGCTGCTTTCTAGGGCGTAAATTGTATGCGCTTTGTTGTGGAGTGTTCTCTTCTTCTACAATAGAGGTCGCCAGTGTGCAATATGTACTAGTTACGTTGGCAGATTTTACTGCGACTTCTCTCAAGGGTTGAATCAGTGTCGTTAGAACAGGGCGCCAAATACTTGATAGTTTGTAACTGTGGTCTCTATTGAAATCGGGATGTTCGTTTTTTAGCCGTGAATTTGCACGAAATAATGGACGTTACACGAAGTTACTGGGACAGAAAGACAGATAGATGGACAGAAAACGAAATTACTATGTTTGATTCCGGTTAGCACTAAACTTAATACTCCTTCATCGCCAAAAAAAAAGATTTTACTGAAAACACATTAGCGAGCGAATTTTTAATTTGTTTCAAATAAATTTTATACGTCGTGATAGGTACGGATAGCACACGAGTATTATATCCACGAGAGCATGCATAGCACCACAGCCATAAATAAAATTAATCGTGCATAGATGTAACAGCCGGATGATTTACGGTATTGGAAAGTTATACGATTTCGGCTCATAGGACGGTCGCCTTAGTGAGATGTAATTGATAAAAGATTTATATCGTTTTCCATCCGGAGATGACTGAGACAGATGTGTATTTATTACAAATCAAGACGAATGTTGCCCGGAGAGAGGGAGAGAAAAAACCCACGTTGCATAGTTTACCGAGGCTCGCGGTTATTTATGGGAAATAATTCCATTTTTCAATGGGATCCTAGGTTCAAAGGGCAATTTAAATCGACGTGAATAAGTATCGACAGTGGTCAGTGATCGATGTGTGTTTATGTAAATAATTGTCCAGAAGATGAGGGTGGAATATATGTTCTAGCTCGGATAGAAGGAGGAACCTCCAACAATTTGTAGAAAAACAAACAAAATTGTTCACCCTTAAATCTGATAGCCAACGACCGCCAGATTTACGTTATACTATCAACCTGAAATATTTTCTGTAGATGTACACTATAATAAGTTGGAAGGTTTGAATATTATGACATTTAATTTCGGGGGATTTTGGCAGATACCTGGTAATTTAGGTACAAACATTTGTGATTATTTTATTTTATTGTAATTATTTAATCTATTTACAGATTTTTTAGCCCTGCTTGTCGCTTTTGTAATTTTATTTATCTTTTTACCAAATTACGTTCTTCATTGTTTCTTTTTTGCATTACAATTTATTATCCTTCTTTTTCCTATACTTTTAGTTAGCCTGCCATTGCTTTTATAGATCTATATGAAATACGATATTTTGATAAGAAATATTAAACTATAGTTTGCATTTATTACCATTTTTTCCTGCATGTCGCATGATTCTTTTATATTTTTTAATATTTTTTGCTCTTAATTTTTACTGAATGTACTTCCTTTGAAAATAAATATTAGATGTAGATCTAAGGGGATAACATATTTTTTAAAAAGCCATGTACTTCAGAACAGATATCTCGATATATCTAGCGAGGTAGGTAGTGGCCGAGAGGCCTATTACTATTATCCTAATTTATTTGTTTCTTAAAAATAACAAACCTGATGTGAATTCATATTCACCATTGTCGAACTCTTTTCGCGGGTCATTTCTTCCGTAAGACGTTTCAAAGCTCTAAAAATAATCATATCATTTATGTTACAGTAACAAATCTGAATATCATATATTTTATTCGGGCCAATATTTAACAATATTACCCAATATCTCATATTTTAACATTTTACTAAAAAAATTGTTACTGTATTATCAGTTATCTGCCAAAATCCCCCAAACTCAAATGTCATAATATCCAAAATTTGTACCTACTATAACGTAAGTCTAGCGGTCGCTGGTTCCTACTCCATTAACCGGGCAATGGAAATACGTAATCCCAATTACAAAATTACGAATTTAAATACTGACATCTAGCTGCATTACGATAAAACAATAATGTGCATTGTCGATAGTCTTATAGTTTCCAATTACCAAGAAATACCGTTAGATTTTTTTATAATAAATGAGAACAAACCAAAAAAAGGAAAGAAATAAACAAATCAAATTACCTATAAAAATAAACAACTCAATTTTCTTACACGCGTAGTGACACATGTATAAAAAATATTTTGCAACAAACTCGTGGTGTGTTTTACAAATCGTTGAGTAATATATTTTTGAGCGTATATTAAATTGTGTATAAGAAACGTTAAATAAAAACAAAAAATTATGTATATTTATGGACAAACCATATTTCAACAGGCCCAATTATATTTATCCGAGCATACATTATGTCATTTTAATTAATAACCTCAACAAAAGTGCACCTGTTTACTGACCGATAAAATATTCCTTTACAGTCGAAATATTGTCACATTATTTAATAAATATGTTAATATATTTGAACACAGAAAAAATTTGAAGAATTCACAACATATAATAATACTTATAAAATAACGTTTTTACTCTCAAAAATGCTCGCCGAGCGAAACAAGGACACGGGTGAAAAAAATCGTGGCAAAGTAAAACATTGAAAAATCGTCATTGCTACGGTGGTTTATAAGGTAGGTAATCGAGTGAAGCCGCTGAAGTTTTTAAGGTATTCGGTCCGCGGTTCTAGTTCAGCTTATCGCACGCGAATATAAAATATCAGGTTGCCTTATGTGTCAGTATGAAAGAGGTAAGATGGATGAATGCGGCGGGAACATTTAGAAAAGATGCTTCAGTTTTATTTTAAAAAAAAAACTTTTTTAAGATAGTATAGATAATATAATGCCAATACTGGCAGATATTTATGTGGGTGAAAAGAACAACCGAATGAGCAAAAGTGCAGGTTTTCAGGAGAGCCAAAACAAATTTTGAGAATTACGTTTGTTTACGAAATATCTCTTTAGCCTAATAAAAATTATAAGCCTTTATAATTTTTATTTAATTTTTGCACCAGCAGTTTTTTTGCACAAGACAACCAACCAAATTATTTCTATCCATTTTTTTCAATGGCAATGTCTTTTGTCCTTTTTTCAATAATTAAAAAAGAATCGCATTTTATATATATATAATTTTTCCTCACCAGATATGTATTTAAAGAACAACTCTGCATACTTGACTAGATTCGATTTTATGAACTGATTAGGTTATTCCTTTCGCTCACAGATTTGTAAGATTTGTTTATTGTTTACATTTCGTTTAACATTCGCTCATAGTTACAAACGTTATTCTACGCCTAACAATACAACACCCGTTACACGAGAACTATCCATTGTCGTCAGCAGGAAAGATACACATTATATCATAAGATGTAGTACAGGATGGATACCAGAAGGAAAGAAAGAACACAATTTTACCTGAAAAGATATAGATCTTGAGATAAAAATGAATGATATCAACGACTATGATGGTTGGAAATAAAGCAATGGCACGTGATTGAGTAATAACCTTGCGCACTTATGTATTGTAAGAAGTTCATTAACTGAAAAATTTGCACAGAACTGATCGTTAAATGAGAACCAGATGTTGCTAAGACTGGCGTATGATTGACGTTCTCAAAATGTGGTAGTAGAGATGATTTTTTGCAATAGCGGCGCAATAAATAAATAATTTAATAACCTTTCTGAAAATCGGTCAAGGGTCCCAAATAAATGTGGCTTTTCCAAAAAAAATGTAATGTGTGAAATTAAGATATCAAATCATCGATGATTCGCTTTTAATAAATATGGCGTCGATACATTTAATATTGTAGTTTTTTTGAAATTTTTTTTAGCTGAGTTTCTTTCTTTGGCAGATCGACTGTAACTTCAAACGTCAACCATTTAAATTTATGTTTTCTTTTGTTTATGCGGAGTTGACAACAGCACCGGCTTGTCTTGGGGAAATAAGACTACGTTTTCTTTTCATTTCGTCCTTTTTCCCGGGGGACAAAATAACATAAAACTCTCTCTGTCTCGGTAGAAAGAGACAGCGCCATATTCGGCATATAAATGAACCAGGGTATACCCAAAAATGTATAAACATCCACCGTATACCATGTTCATGTCGTCGAAAAATAATCCACAGATTGGGCAAAGTTACGACAACGATATTTTTAGCTGAAAAAATGCAAAGGAATGCACCCTGTGTGTAAAAAAGCAAAAGCTTCATTACTCGGCGATTGTATTTACAGAATCATGCTTTAAAACCGGTTAGCAATTATATTATGTTGTATTAATACCCGTCGCTTTATAACAGGGGCATCGAGCTTAGGCGTAAGAAACGTTACTAGTTTACGTAGGTAATAGATTATTTTACAAAACTGAAGCAAATTAAAGCACCAACGGTAGCACAGGTGATTTTATCATATTACGGAGAGTTGTGTGTTATAAATGGAGCTTAAGAATGATAAAGGAGAGTCAGACAAAGTAAGCGTGGATGATGCGAGGGCGATCACGAAAGACCAGGTATGACCAAATAAAATAAAATCTGAAGGAGGATTATAAACTCAGTAATCAAAGAAGGTGGGAGATATGGTTTGCTCGGTGTCTATCGAAGTACTTATAATATGAAACATGAGCGTGATTGATGGTTCTGTCGTAATGGACGCCACATAAAAATAAGTATAGGTAAATAAACAATTTTTTTTATTATAAAATTATCTTTTTTTACTCCCTTTCTTTTAACTCGTAGCGTCTGCTTGTCTGCCGAAAAAACTTTGGATCGATTTTTAAACCTTTTCCCGTGATCCAATCGGGCTGAAACTTTGCAGGCAGACTCGTGGCGACGATAAAAATGATCCAACAAATTTTCGTTTAAAAAATTTAATTATTTTTATTTCGTTCAATTTTGTTTAATTTATTTTTATTTAATTTTGGATTTTTCGAAATTTTAACGGTTTTTTTCAAATTGGAAACCATACAAATGAAAAAGGAGCCCGACGCGGGGAGAAGGCGCGAAACCTATTTCAACTAGTCTGACTCGAGAGATGGTTCCAATCAGACGGTTTCGCCGACGCCGTGCCCCCTATACCAATTATTAGGTTTTCAATATTCTATAAATTTTAAGGATAATAGTATACATGGAATAGATTTTCCACGTGAACTTAAAGCAAGAGGAATATGTTGATAGAATGTCAAATTGGAAAGAATACAAATGAGAAAGGGAGTATAATAAAAACTTGGTTTTTATGGGTTAGTTTTTTTTAAATACACAGATACCATAAAAAATATAGTGTAACGAAATGGTAAGAGACTACGTACTGAATCCCTCGTAATATGTCAAGGACGACAATAACATCGAAATCTCTAGCATCTTCCACTACATTCTGGAACACACACATCGAAATCTCTAGCATCTTCCACTACATTCTGGAACACACTACCGCACTCTGGAATCAGCTACAGCATTCCAAAAACACCTGAAAAAGTCAAGAAGCGACAAGAACCTTCTCCTCAACGCTAAAAAAATCTAGGAGGTTCGATAATCCAGTTTTTGTATATAAATAGCACGGATCTGGGCCGCCACGTAGAGTTGTCGGTTTGACAGGTCGATTCAGCGCGAACTACGCGCGAGCCTAATGTGGCCAGTCACGAATTGTTAAGCGATAAATAAAGCGAATAATCCATGGAAGTACCTAATTTGTAAAATAAATAACCGATGAATACTACGAGTGAAATTACAAGAAATATTCTAGTGAATGTTAATAACGTGTCACCCAGCGATAAAAAGTGTTCGTTTATGAGTGATATACTGCAAAATAGTGTAATTTAAAGAATGGCGTTAAGTTGAATTCGTTTTCAGTGACTTTGTACATTGAATAGTTAAATAATCATTAATTAATAAATCGCTAATTAATTTTAAAAATAAACTCCGCGAAGATACCTCCCCCGCGAGGGGAGAAGGGCGAATAAAAAAAGAGTGCTTAAATACTTAAATAACGATCCAAAAGTAACATTTAACGAGGACCCTAAGGAATTTTTACAAAAACCCATTGTATATATATTGACAACAAAGGAAGAATACTAAAGTGGCAATATACAAACAAAACGAAGTACGGAATTAACGAGCCGCGACATGAATTGAATATAAAAATCATAACTGCTCATAACTCTGCCACGCTCGGCCACGACCAAAAAGCTATTTGATATGGAAGGGAACTTGAAAGCGCTTGTGTAATTTGAGATCTCTGCGAGTATTTTGTTCCTGCAATCAAGCCCCCAACCCTTTCGTCGCGGCTGCCAAGATCACCGTGAATTTAGTAAATGTATAATTATCGGAATAATCCAAGAAAACGGTCCCGTTGTTCATACAATGAAAATAAGTATTTCACTATAATTTAATGTCTTGTTATTTAATCCAACTAAAATAATCGTAATCTAAATTAAACAAACCAAACCTAATAACCTAACCTAACCAAACCTAATAACCTAACCTAACCAAACCTCATATATTGCCTATGAAATGTCAAATATGCAGTGCATTTTTCGAAACTTTAAAGTGTAATATCTTATTTAATACTTACTTTTTAAACGTAACTTATCTTTCATTTTGTTATTAGCACATTCAATAATATAGTGAAATAATCATTTTCGTTGCATATGCAATAGGACCATTATCTTGGATATAGCCTAATTATCAAATACGATTATCTAATTGTTCCACGACATTATTAGGTTGCTGCACGATTATCCGCCATTTTCAAGCAACTTTTTTTTACATTTGACGTTTACTTGATAGTAGTTGTCTTAATATTATCACGAGACATGATGGTGGAAGGCAAATGAAGACACTTAAAATTAATTAATGTTTTATTATTATGCAAAGTCACTGGATACGAACTGTATCGGAGCACCGTTCTAGAATTCATAACCACTGAACTTTTTTAGAATATTTCACAAACTAATTATCTAATAATTATGTAATTTAGTTCAACGGGCAGTAAGTAATTCAATGGGCAGGACATGTTGCGAGGCAAGATGCTAGAAGATGGACTCCCAGAGTTCTGAAATGGTGACCTTGGGATCGAAGATTGGCGTCGGAAGACCTCAAATGAGATGGGACGACGATAAAGCCGCTGTGGGGGGAAGAAATGGCTACAATTAACAAATAACAAGGAAGGATGGAAGGGTATGGAAGTGGCCCCTACCCAGCGGTGGAGAGATGAAGGCTGAGGAAGAAGAAAGAAAGGAAGATGTTAGTTCAATTTAGAATCTTCACGGCACCTTTTATCACTCCTGAATAACTTATCTCTCGTATACTGCTGCTCAAGTTCGCACTAGAAAAACTTCTTGCTTGTCGGTAGGTACTTGCGCCGAATATCTGTCGCTTGGATACACACGCGCTGGCAATATACGCCACACGATTTCACTTGTGGATTTCTATGGCGTTTAGCCCGCTATCAACAACTGACACGCTGACCGCGCAGTAGCCGGTCGATTGCTTTACACGGGTTCTCGATATTTTACGAATGGTCCAGTCATTTCATGAGATTTAAATAGTGCGTAATTTCTTCTTATTCAATTAAGATGCGCGACAAAAACCGTACACATATACGCAAAATTATTTATTTATTTAACGTCCTTATGGGCTTTTACAAATATATAGAATACAATTTTTTTTAAATAGCATAAGACAGATAAAAGATACAAATAATAATAGTTAAAAGGTAAAATAATAATACATAAAAATTTATTATGCATTTCCATTTCGTTAAGATGTAAAGAAGTGTATCAGCTTTGTCCTATACACAGTTATATTATTAGCAAAAATGTCAGCCGCCGATGCATGTTCATTCCCTAATGAGTGTAATCTGGGAATTACAGTTTCCTAATGCATTAGTTCTGACATTTCCACTATAAAAGAATAATGCGCTGTGTCTTGATGACCTCAATGGGGCATGTAAGTCGATCAGACTAACAATCTGGGGGCAATCAATCATGCTATTTACGATCCTTTACAGAAATATTAGGTCTGTACATCTCACAGACAAGTTTAATAGTTGTAAATAACTAAGGAGATATTCATAATTGAAATCTTTCAAGCGTATATTTAATTTGTAATTAATAAATCATAAGATTTTTTTAATGTGTTGTAAAATTCCGAGAATAGGGTGGCTAGCTGCTGAGTCGACGTTTTTTTCAACAAAGCAGGGGCATGCAGTGAGAACAAGAAGCGTGACTTTTATTTACACATATTTATTTATTTATAGAGAATCTAAATTTACGTATACGCATATATTTTCTTTTAACTTGAGTACAATTTTTGAAATCGCTATTCAACTAGCCCATGGGCACGTTCCGAGTGTCGGTGTAGTATTGTAGCTGTGTAACATTTATTGCAAAGCAAAAAAATCGAAATTCATTATTTATCTGGGAGAATATTATGGAATATTAAAATCTGAATAATATGTTAATTATTGTGATTGGACTATTAATTAATTTAAACTCTTTTATATTGGGTTTCTTATTAGAATTATTTATCCTTCGACTTCATGTATTAATATAAACCATTCAGATGTTTGTAAGGTAATAATTTGATAGAGTAGACAATTTCTAGCAAAGTGCTAAACTTTATTATTATTATTATTATTTTCTAATGTTTTAAAGTGGTAAAATTAGAAGAAATGAAAATAACATTCTCTACGTAAATTTCGTTCTTCAAAACTCTTTTAATAACTATAAACTTGAGTAATTTTGCAATCAGCAAGGAAAAATTTCTCATTTTTCGTTTCAGAGTTGAAATAAATAGTGCAAGTATCAAAAGGGTTAAAAAAAGATTTTTTTTAAAGCGTAATAACAAGGAATTAATACCGTTGTCCAGGTAAATTCACGAAAAGAGATTCGGAAACCCGATATTAGTAGTGGTGTAGATGAGTACAAAGGACCTTTCATTCTTTATGCCTCTAAACATTCAACCAAAAATAAAGGATATAAAACAAAGGGACACAATAAACTAAAATAAACTTCAAAAGTAAGATGGGAGATGGAGATTGAATTATTAAATAAAATAAATATTCTACGAATCAAAATAATGAAATCTTTCTGGCTAGGAGGATATCCATTACCCACAAAAAATAATAGTAAATATTTTTATTTCAAAATATATACAATCACAATTTATCAAGGAACTAATAATAATAATCTGATGCTTTCTGTTCATAAAAACAGATTTAATATTATCATTATAATATTGAACATTGTTAAAGCCGCAAATCCAACGGTTGATTTTCTAGTTTGTCCTAACTTGTATAGAGATCATTGTCTTTTGTTTTTTGGCACCTTCAAATCATTATCCGAATTTTATTTGGAAAAAAATGATATAAATTTACTTAACTTCATCTGTCGATGAGAGGTTCTGATACTCTCGAAACTCGCGTAGTAAAATATAGAATAACAATAAAATTTGCGTAAATGTAAAATAGTTTATATTTTTCACTAAATTTAATGATTATCGCGAGTAATCTCTACAACGATAATCCATCAATAATACGATATAAATTTTATACGGTTATTTAATTTTATTCATTAAATTATTCCGTAAAATATTACTTTGAAAAGTAACACAGTTTTGGGACGTATTCATTCCTAATATGATAATTATAATAATATTATTAAATAGTCAAAACAAATATTAATTTACGATGTATTTAATTTCGACGAACTATTTTATGAATATATAAAAAAATATGTAGTAATAAAGATAATAATATATTTTAAAATATTTTCAAAACCTCAACCAGAGCCATTGTAGCTCCCGTGCTCGAGTTGATTGACTTGAAATGAAGTCTGTAGTTTTTGAACGATCGTTGACTGTCACGAGGAGTGAAATGAACTTCACAATTTAATGTCAACCTGGGACGAACTTGAACGGAAGGCCGAGTCAAAGGTGGAATTGAAAGGTTGGATATAAGGTGTTCCTAAAGATGTACAAATAGAGGAGAACAGATAAAAGGTGACAAAATGTAAAAGCAGGTGGAGCGGCCCTTGGTTATAGGTCGTAATAGAATATGACTTAGGTATAAAGTTGCTTGGAAAATCTTAATATTTCATGGAATATATTAACCACACAGAAAGGACCCACTGTTTTGTCGATGAGAAATACCCGTTGTAGATAACGGTAGCATTTCCTGCATATTAAATAGTACCTACCTGGAAGAACATTTTAATTATTTTTCATAAAGTTTTGTATCAGTATACTAATAACAATAAAAAAAAAGAATAAAAAATCTAATTTGAAAATAATTGTAATAAATTCGGAACAATTTATAAAAAAGAAATATTAGGCATTTTATACACAACAACAGGAAAAACATATTTGATAAGGTTAATTACAATTTTTCCTCTCGAAACACGCGCGGTTTTACTTTCTTGGAAAGGTAGCACGTAAAAGATTTGTTACAAATATAATATGTTTCATTTATTTCAAATATCAGACTGTAATCAAATAATATTTATCTAACAAAATGATAAAGCAGGTGGCATTTACATGGTTTTGATTGTGTTCATCGTGAAAATAGTTGGTAGGTATATATTTAAAAATATTAATTAGGGTTTGGGAATTGAAATTAATGGTAGATGGCACAATAAAATATTTATGTCGATTTTATTGCATTTTATTGTATCGCAAATATAAGTGTCTGGCATGTAAGGCAGAATAACCTTTTCACCATTATTGATGCTTTAAAGATTGAATATTTTTATTTATTTCAGCTTTTGTTTTCGAGTAACTTGTTTTTAAGCAGAATATAGCCCCAGACGTTTTGTAGATTTGAAATCCAAAGATTTTTGCAAAAATTGTCAAAACAATGTGCGTCCGACATATATGAAAAACGATGGAAGCAAGATAATTAATCAAATAAAAATAACTTCATAAATAATAATTATATTATTTAAAAAAAGAGAGAAAACACTTTCTTTAAAACTAATTCGACAAATTAGATATTTTAAAAATTTGAAAAAGCGTTAAAAATAAATGAAATATTATAAATAACCAAATCATTTATTGCAAAAATTGACCTTTTAAATTTGTTTTCACAATAGTTTTTATAATAAATCTTCATCGTGGAGTTTTCTGGCATATTCTGCCATGTATGCCTGACCTCTCTGGCCAACGTTTCGGATTCCATTGCAGGTTCCACGTTCACGCAAGTATTGGCTTGCAATACGCTTTACGGTGTTGTAAGCCATCACATCATCGACACATGTTACAACACATTAGTTCTGTTGATGGACCCTGCAATGGGGTCCGAAACGTCGGCCAGAGAGGTCAGGCATACACGGCAGAATATTCTAGAAAACTACACGCAGAAGTTTCTGAACGGCCGTGAAAACCCGAGACCATTTTTAGTTCCTAATTAGTTATTCAACTCCTTTATAGTTATTTTTTGTCTTTGATTATATTTATATAATTTATTTATACTTACAATATTAATTTTAGCATACGTTGAATCCTGACGAAGGGACCATTGGCCCTGAAACATGTTGCTTACTGGATAATCTCTTTAATATAATTTTTTTTTTAAATATCTTTTTAATTAGTCAAATTTTTTAGTTTCGTTTATTACTCTCTCCACCTTTCTCCACCAGCAACACATACGTTCGATCTAATATGAAAGTACGTAGGCATAGGTTTGTCAAGAATTTTTTTTTTAAATAACCAAAAATACAGAATTTTTATGCGTGCACATTTTCGTGGATGCATTACATTTAATTAGCGAATTTAGCATCCTCTATCGTCTAGTTAAGAGATAAAATCAACGTCTAAACAAATATTACTGGACGTACGTAAACTTACAGCCCATTGCTCGCAACGAAAATTGAAAGTAATGTTAGGCAAACAAGTATTATCAATAAAATAAAACGTAAAAACTCCTTTTCATCGCTGACATTTTACGTAAATAATATTTAATCCAAGATCTTATGTCTGATTCAATCAAATTTTATCATCGGCGAAGGAGGCACTAATTATTAAAAATCCTTCGACGTGAGATTTGATCAAACTGGATAATATTTTGATTTAAGCTGATTATTTCTCAGAAATAACTAACAAGGTAAAAATGTCAAATTACCATAGCGTAGACGAAGTATGATAATTGTTGTTAATACAACCAGATTTATTACATTTTTGATATCAATTGCTCAACAAGCGAATAAATAATAATAATAAGGTAGGTACTATATACTTTCTTCTAGCGCCAAAAAAATATTTCACCTTAGCTTTACTGGACTTGGAGGATTGAAAGCATCATCAGTAAATCGAATTTGGCCAATCACTCACTACATTAAATCTTCTCTTCCTCTACCACTACCCTGACTCCTATTCCTACCTTCTCACATTTTCCCCTCATCCCTATTCCCGTGTGACTATCAACACTCATTAATGTAATTCATTTCTTAAATTATTACCATTTTTTTACTTCAATATTATTTGAAACGTACTATAATATATTGTTTGTGCTTTCAAATACTTTCTTATCCAACATTGTAATTTATTTATTTTATTAGTGAATATTTGAAACTACGGAACATTGGTTCGCGTCTTTGATAAGCCCTAGTATATATTTATAGCATCTTTTTGGCGATCTACGGAGAGGCAGCTGTAGCAACATGCGTTAATCGCCCTTTTTTTTAGCAGTGAATTCGAACAAAATAACGGCCGTTACACGAAGTTACGGGGAGAGATAGACGGACGGATAAATAAATATATAAAAAAATAATGTAAATTTTTGCGGACGCGTGCTGAATATCGAAGAAAATTATTTACCTACAACAAACGATAGAAGACCGTATATCACATCAGAACTTCATGAGAGATAGTAAATGTCATATCTGTAAAGACAGTAATCCCAATCATGAATATTCATTTTGAAAAAAAAAACAACTCTTTTATAAGACCACCTACGTGGATTGTGGCATTATTACGACATGATACAGGTCATAATTTTAGCCGGTAACTTAACCTAACCCCACTTAACCTAGCGGGAGAGATCATATTAAAAGTGTTCGGTTCATTGTCTAAAGAGGGAGTCTGCGTGATGTAAGAATTAACAGACGCAAGCCGAGAAAATTCAAACGAAGAATATATAATCGAAATTTATTTAAATCGAAAAAAATCCAGATTAATGTGTATATATTTATTTATTATTTTAATATATATAATTATAATATATGTGGGGTATAAAAGAAAAGGCAACAATATAAAAAAAAATGTTTTGAACGCAGTCACCGAGGATTACTTATTTAAAATGTACTGAATTCTAGATTTTATTTATCTATCCTTTCCAAAATCATGTTTCCTATAAATTTTCATGCTGTATTTTCTATGAAATCTTGAGTTCAGTTCTAAATAAGTAATCCTCGGTGACTGCATTAATTTTTTTTTGGGTATTGCTGCCTTTGCTTTTGTACCCCACACATAATAATAAAAATAAGTATAATTTCCTTGCACATGCGCCAAATTTTACGTTGAAAAATTATTTCAAATTATAATGTTTGGAAAGTAATTTCTTTATTTAAAAAAAATTATATTTAAGTGAATAAATACACAAATATGATGCGCTTTTGTAATTTACTGTCTATTAATCTGTTATTGGTCAATTATGTAAGTTAACTTGTTGTGGGCCGTAAATTTTCGGAATTTTTTGTGATTTTTCTTTTTACGAAAAAACCATGAAAACGTGCGTATATTAAAAAAAAAACACACACATTCATATTATTTTATCGTAAGTGTCGAAACGCAATGATTTTTTTATCATTTAAGTAAAAAAAATAATCTTTTTTTGAATTTCCATAATGTTGCCAGCGCAAAATTTTCTGAAAAATAATAATAATTTTTTTATTTGTTTATTAGAGACAACTATTAATAATAATAATCTTCTTCTGTGTGATATATTTTGTTGCACGGCACGGCACACGACGGGACATCGCACTCATAACACATAAATATGATACACTTTCACACACACACATATTTCAAATAAACGCAACAAAATTGCGTGTATTTTTGTTAATAAATCACTATTAATTAGTATTCAATTGAATCATAAACCAACAAAAACTGACAAATATCGCAAAACATATCGTATATATTTGTATATACGTGTACAAATAAATCTAAAATCGAAAAAAATAAATCGTATTTCCCGCGCACATTGCGCGTGACCTTGACGATGGAATATTTGAATTTCGATTGCACAACACGCGATCGGGGCGACATCTACAACTTCTCTATACGATTTTGACGGCAGAAAAACTTCCGTTTTGATTGTTGATTTAAAATATAATCGGTGATGTTTTTGAGTTGAAAATGGAACGACAGGTCACAACAGGATTTCTCTATTGGGAAAAAATTACGTTTTTCAAATTCGATACGCGGCCGTCGATAAATAAATTATTTTGTGCCTGTCGGATATGTGCGTCCGCGGCCCAGGGGGGGTTAAGGCCAAATATGTCTTCATTTTATCTTTTTTGTTGGATGTCCCAGCTTTATCTGAAGCGACTCAACAGCTTCCCACTCTTCGGAGTTGCCAAGAAAATGTATCTTCATAGTTGCTACTCTGGCATTTGCAAGACGTGTCCAAACCACCTAATTTGAGATCTTAATATTGCCACTTTCCTAAGATAACTGATTTTGGCAGCCTGGATTCTCGATCTAAATCTCTACTTAAGGAACCATTCGGTCCTTAAAGTAAAGGCTTTACTTAAAGGACCGTATATGACTTTACTTTAAACTTTAACCAAAAAGTAAAGCTAACAAATCTAAACGTAGTCAGTTTGGGCTCGACACGTAACAAGTATATCTTTGTCGCTGCGCTATAAACGGAAAACCACTAGCAGGTCCGATTCTTCGGCCGATTACACACGAATACGTTTCATCATTTGTTGGGAAAACCAGCAAACTTAGGACGAGAAACCAGAAAGAGAAATCCGAGTTTTGAAAATCACACATCCGCGCGGAGTTTAAACAAGGACGATCGTAAAGATACAAAGATACAATCAGGGAACACTTTGATGTTTTCGCGTCATTAAAATATTTTCCCGAATACATTACATTACACATTACACATGAATACGTTTCATCATTTGTTGGAAAAACTAGCAAACTTAGGACGAGAAACCAGAAAGTGAAATCCGAGTTTTGAAAATCAGAAATCCGCGCGGAGTTTAAACAAGGACGATCGTAAAGATACAAAGATACAATCAGGGAACACTTTGATGTTTTCGCGTCATTAAAATATTTTCCCGAACACATTACAATGGCCGGCCAACCAGTTGAGGTCGTCCGGCCCCTGATCGGCGTGTAAACGTTGTACAAAATTAATATTTATAATCCTGTTATTACCGGCGATGTTCCGCGCAAAATAAAAGAGGCACCGTGGCTCATGTTGTAAATTATAAGAGTCTAATTAACGACGAAATGGCCCGCGGAGGTAGTGCGCCACGGGGCGATGGAAGGGAATCGAGAGAAAAGCCTTAAAATGCGACGGTGGCAGGAACGAAACTTACCCCATGAACCGACGCAATAAAAGCTTTGTTTTTACAAGTGCTATTTCGTTATTTGCGTGACAATACAATTATGCGATGTATGGTTTTTATTTTCGAATGTACTCACCAGGTGCAACAGACTTAAAATCAAATTTATAATATAAATTTGATTGTATAACAACTTATGCTTATATCTATATTTAACCAACCGGTTTCGGGAACAATCATTTCCTTCGTCAGGGTGATAAATAAAACCAGTTGATGACATACCTACATTAACTGCAGTAGTAATACAAACTAACTTTATTATAAATTAAACTAAAAGTGTGTTTGCGATAAAAAAATCACGTTATTTTAGTGTCTTTTTAAATACACTAAAAACCAAAACAGTATTACGCATTAAGTTTCCTAATTAATTTAATTTTAAGTACTAATGTTCCCTAGCATTTTTATTCGATTATTTTCCCAAAATCAGCATAAAAATTGTGATAAAGCCTTCATTAAAAGGACAACAATCATCCTATATAAATACTAATTGAGCAAGAGAATACTTAAACAAATCAGTTGAATTTAATTAAAATCAAACATAAATATAATAATATACATAAATACAATAAAATGTGTATTATAATTTAAGTATCCAATATATAACAAAAATATATCATCATCGTTTCTATCTTGCTTCGATAGTTGCCCAATTATCTCTTGTTCATGTTATTTTGTAGTTCTTATTCATAGTATGTTCAGATTATCGGAGATGTGCGCTGTAGCACCTACCTAGAAATAAAGAGGCTGGCAAGTGACAGAGAGGAGTGGAGAAATCGAGTGCTTGTTGCAGACCAATCCTAGGATTGCGACCCACAAAAAAAGTACGTTCATATTCATATTTGTGTTTCATATTATGTAAAAACCTAGTTCAGGGCGTGTTTAATTAATAAATAATAAGGGTAACGATATTACAAACCCAGATTCTATTAATTGCGTTTAAAAACAATTGTAAACGTATAATGAGAAACCGGAGAAAGAAAAATGTTCGACTGGGAAATCGACCCCCTCGTAAAATATTCGATTTTAAACGTGAACGAGGACCCCAAACGCCAATCACAAAAAATGCACTTCCAACCGTCCAACTACCGGTGTTGGTCGAAAATACCCATTGAATTAATTAACTTGAATAATAACACTAAGACTCGACAGATGATCGAGGAATTTCTCATAAAATAGATAAGATTCTCACGGGAGTACACCAATCCCAGAGTTCCTAATTATAAAATAACTTTTTATGCGTCATAATTAAAGTTTGTCCATTTCGGTTTGAAGTACTAATAACAATAAAATTTTATTAAATATGAATATGCTGTCTCGTTTTGTCGAACGTTTTCATAATTCGGAGATTGTTAATCGCAATCGATTTAATAAACAAGCGAGTGTGATAACGGATCGCGTAGAAACTAGAATTAATGGTAAAAACTTGTTTAAGAATATGTATAATTTTAATGAAAGTGCACGAGAATAGCGGATGCATATTATTTTTTATGTAAACTATTATTGTGAATTTATTGGAAAATAAAATGAGACGTTTGATATTATTGAGGCAAACAAATGTACAACATCAGCTCATCCCAATTATAATAATTTCGTTGTCTGTCTGTCTGTCCGTCCGTCCGTCCGCGTAACTTCGTGTAACGACCGGAATTTTTTTATAGTAAAAATGTTTTTTCGGAAAAAAGTTTTTTAAAATATTTTTTTTTTCGATAATTTTTTTAAAAATAAAATAAATAACTACTTATTCCTTAGGAACCGTCACGTAAAATTACCGTCATTTTTGACGGGTTACAGCTAGCTTAAATATTAAAGACACGGAACAATCACAAGAACAAGACAAGAAACAAGAAATTCGGCGGCACACTGGGCATGACACTGGCTTCTCACACCGAGGGTTCCGGGTTCAATTCCCTGTAAGGTCACAGTTAATCTATGTGACTTAATCAAGCCTGAGTATTTTGTGATGTGTGTCGCTTCTGTGATTCGACCTCCTGGCATGTTGAAGTGTAAAATTAAAAAAAATATATATTAATCCTGTAAGACGTCAATTTTATTTTTAGGAGGATTTTTTTTATAAATCATTATTAAATAAAATGTCACCCTTGTCAATTTCAAATACGCAATGATGTTGTTTTATTATTCATTATAAATTTTATTTTAAAAACGCTGCTACAAATTGACAGGTATGAGTGCTAAGCTATCACTGATATAATAAAAACTATAGATAATGTAATGTAATCTATGTAATATACAATTTTAATCGATTGTCATATAAAATGTATTTTATTTATCTTCAATAAAACTAATTATATAAATATTTTGGCGAGACTGTGTACCTACTGAATGCCGCTAATTATACAACGGTATCACGCAACGTATCGGCCAGCCATAACAAAATATTACGTATGCAACAGAGTCAGCGAGGCATTCTCTTATCTGGAAGATTTTACGACATTCAATTACATAGCAAAATGCTTCATGGAAAAGCCTAGAACTTTTTACAGGCTTCTCATTGTCTTTAGAACAAATATTTCTAAGGATTTCATCTATAAAATGCGTCACGCGACACGGAGTCGGGCAATTCAGTTCGTAAGGACAACAGTGCGACATCCGTAGCGTAAAACAGCGATTCGTGATATTACAACTTGCAATATCCGTAAGCAAGCAAGCACAGTATGACTACCAGTGACGCCAGCTGAATTAAGGAAAAATACCGGGGCAAGACGTTTCTATGAGCAAACATTGAACGGAATTTACGAGAAGTGATCTAAGCGATAGAGAGAGCATTAAGTGCGAATTAAGGAATAGTTCAATAATAAGTGTGTAAAATATTTGGAAGACATTTAGCGACGATAAAATTATGAATGGTACTATAATTAAACTCGTGTTCAGAGACTTTTTTTGGTAATAAAATAAAGTAAATTAATTTCCAGTGTTTTCATTTGCCTCCCAAAGACACGTCCCAAGCTAGTGTAATTTGGGCGGCGTGATAGTGCGATGGTTTTACTGTTCCAGAAATTGTGCACGATGTAATGTTCTATTAATAAAATTTCTAGAGGGATAAACTGCTAAGTTTTTTGTAAATATGCTGTCACGCTGTTTCTCCCAGAGCAGTTAGTAAGTGAAGAGCATCATCTTTAAAAAATTATTCTTCACCAACGCGTGAACCTGCGAGCTCAGATCCAATTACAAGCGAGTGACGTACAACCTCCGAGTCTCCGAGTTCAGTACAATAATTCTCAAAGAATTCTGTTGTTGGCACATCATTGTAGCGCTCCTATAGTGTTTTCCCAAGGCTGTGTTGGATTTATTCCGCTTCTGAGACATCACGTTGCATGTTGTCATGGATCTGGATCCATAATCAAAGAGTGTCATTGACTGCAGAATAATTACAGATATGTATTACAATAGCCGTATGATCTGCATTATAAGGTTAATAATTGAATATTGAATCGCATATTATTTTCGCTTACATAAGTAACGTTACCAAAAGTTATTTTGCTATTATTGGAGTGAATATATAGTAGCGAAATAACTGTGTTGTAACATTATTTATATTAATAAAAAGAAAACACTTTGTATAAAACCACAATTTTTCGGGGGTAGTGGTCCAATCATCAGGTTTCAACGTACACTAACTAATAAAACTAGGTGTTATTTTTTAGAAACTACGTTAACAAAAATAAAAATAATAATAAGAATATAAAAATAATAAGTAACAACTATTCTGAATGTTCCCATAATCTTTTGGAAACAAATCAATTTTGATTTGTTTCCAAAAGTTTTGGGTCCAAAAGTCCAACAACAAATTTTGATAATAACAAGGATTCAGAAATTTTAAAAGCAAATAAAGTATTACAGTTAGATAAATTAGAAAATTTATTAAATATTGTAAATAACCATATCTTTTACACCAATAATTAACCCTCTAATTTGTTTCCGTATTAGTTAGTTATTAATCTCTCATATATTTATATTTGTTATAGTCTATAGTTACAATTTTAATTTTTTTGTTTGTAGCTTGACAAAGGGACCATTGGTCCCGAAGCATGTTAATAATTCAATAAATAGTAGTTTTACACAGAGGTTTTTTTTGTTACTATAAATATTTATTATTTCAAAGCTTTTGAAATTATATTTACAAATGTATAAGTAGGTATACCTTCATTATATTTTTCTTTTGTACGACCTGTTTTACGCGTACTATTTTGTATGTAATATTTGTATTGTAATTTGTATACTTATATGGCGGACCAGGTCTTGCACACTCAACCAGGTTACGCTGGAATGTAATAAACTCATTATTATTAATATTATTATAAATGGCGAGTGAATAAGGGTTGACCAATCAGACTGTGGTGAAGCACTGACGTGCAAAGCAAACAAGCCCCGTGCACTGATTTGTTAATATCCCCGTGGAAACGTGTGTGTAATTACGTCAGTGCAATAATGCAACGGGCCGCGGACCGAACGCCAGGGGAATATTCAATTTCACGTCCAGGTGTGTCAAAGATTTTGACAAGCGCCGTACCTTAATTAAAGTTATTTCACATTTAATAACGACTCGGCTTTCTCGGCGTACACCACCGGTGCAGCCCCAAGGAGGCTTCTTCACAAAGGCTGTAGGATTTTTTATCGTAAATAAATTTCGTAAATGAAAAGACTGCCCGGGGATTTTAGGTGAAAATACTCTACAGTGATTAATTAACAAATTATGTATACATTGTTTAATAAAAGGAAAAAATGTTTTATTTTACGTAATGTAAAATTATGTATTTATTGTTAAATAATGGAAAAAATGTCTCATTTTACGCAATGTAAAATGATGTATTTATTTAACTGTACACGGTTACGCATATCTTATGCGAACCGTATGTTTTTCCGAGAAACTGTTCACGACGTTTCGTTGAAGTCGTATTCAACGTCATCAGAGAACGACCTGTACCCGCGGAGGGTGCGGAGGTATAGGGCGGACTGTATACTGCGGGTGATAATATGACTTCAACGAAATGTCGAGAACAACGAAGTTTCTCGGAAAAACATACGGTTCGTATAAAATATCCGTAACCATTTATAGTTAAATATGTATTTATTGCTTAATAACAGAAAAAATATCTCGTTTTACGTCGATATAATAAGTTAGACCCAAAAATATCTGGCTAGATGTTTGTCTGCAGGTACATCCATAAAGTACAACAACATACAATTTATTACATCTGAAAAATTAACTAGAGAAACAGTAACAGAGTATAGAAATTTGGATAGAAGAATTAAAAAGGTTTCAGCTAACTGTTCTTTGGTGTCTCATTCAATATAATCCTAGATTATCAATGACAAATCAATAAATAGGTATAAACCACTTTTTATTACCTCCTCCAAATTGAAGGAGAGCGTACTATTTCGTATTTATTTTTCAACTTGAGAACAACATTTTCCAATGTCTCGATCCATATTGGTGATTTAAGTTAAATTGAGTTTAAGTTAAATTAGCTGCACCTCTTGCATTTCTTCCATGTATTTCACGTGCTGCATTAGCATTAACAATCCCTGCACCAGAAGAACAAGAATAAAGCAATGTTAGATAATGCCTCAATATTTAAGAATAAATTCCGCAGTGCTTGATGAATGATAATTTTTTATATAAATTATCGATTTATATTCCTAGACATATTTTTTGTTCTTGAAAAGCAAGAAATTTTTTTTTCGTTAAAGTGAGAGACCAAATTTCATATTCATACCGAGCGATCAGTATTATCAGCGATGCACAAAACTGATTGCTCGGTTTAATCAGATAAATCTTTCAGTTCTGTAACAAAAATCTTTTCGATGACATTTGTAAATCAAAATAAAAAGCGTTGCTCGAATTTATTGTGCTATTTATTTCTAGGTGGATACTATTACTTCCTGTTACATTCGTTTGATATTTAAACTACTTTGCCGATTCAAAAGCTTGGTCTCTTACGATAAACAGCGATGGTGGTGATGTCGTCTGTCTTCTGCTAAATTTCGTTGTTTCGGTGGCAGTGGCAATGTTGTGACATTTGACAGTACTGATCTCTAATCAAATTTCTCTACTGTAGTTTCGAGATAAGCACACGCATTCGACAATCACGGGTTGACGACTAATGAAACGTATATTATCTCCGTATGCTAATGAAACGTATATTATCTCCGTATGCCAATGAATTATATATATGCAATATCATTATTTGCTGGTTATTTCTTTTTCAAGTACTGAAGAAACATATTGAAGACGAGTGGCGATAGTGGATCTCCTTGTCTAAGGCCAGTCTTAATTTAGAAAGGATATGACATTTGTTTTATCCAGTCTTAATTTAGAAAGGGTATGACATTTGTATATGTTGATACGTTAATTAATGGCAAGAACAAAATAAATGAGACATTGGTTTAGGCCGGCGCCACACTGCGGGGATATTCCGCCGCAAAGCAAATTGATCGACCGCATAGTATGTTTTAGAAGCTAATATTGTATGGAAAGAAACGTAGCGACCGAAGAAACGCGGCGGAGGGTCCGCGCAGTGTGGCGCTGGCCTTAAAATACATTTTGCATACGTTAAGTACATTTATGAACCTGTAGATGGGCGTCTATTAAGAAGCTTCGTAGGCTATACTATCAGCACCCTTGGTGAGCAGTGAAAATATTCTAAGTGAGAGCCGGTTGTTTCAAGTTGGATCAAAGTAAAAGTTCGTTTAAAGCATAGATTTTTGCGTTCTCCACCAATCAAACGATCCGTTTCCGTGATAATCTATGCTTTAAACGAACTACTATTCTAATCCAACTTGAAACAACCGGGCCTGAGCAAGTTAACTAATGATGCAAGTTAACAAAATACATTAATAATTTTTATTTACCAGAAAATCAGTATTAGTTGGCTTTTGATATAGGTACATACATGTATGTAAGTTGTATGTCTTAAATAAATTTGAATTTCTTATTAATAAAAAAATCCACGAGGAAAATTAACAGGAGAACACACTAAGGAAACACTCAATCTTCAAGAGAGATAAGTGTAATAGTTATTATTTTAACAGCACGAGTATTTATTTAGCAAAAATATCAGGAGAACAGTCGAGGAGGTGTGCTCACCCTTCAATCGTGATATACAGTCAGTTATCACTTACGAGCGCCCCGCCCAAGCGTGCGGGGGGCGGTGAAATACACCCGTGACCATTCGTGGTCTCCTGGTAATAACTCCGCAGCAGTCTTTCCAATAAGTACGCAGTTAACGAGTTTAACACATCGCACTTTTTCGCAATATAATAATTTGATTAATTGATTGATTAATTAATGATTGAACTGATTAATGATTGAACCAAATCGTCATAGCAAGGAAAAATGATTTTTTTGACAAAAGAAAATGAAGGTGCGTGATTTAAAAAAAAAGTAATTAAAATATTCTAAGTGGTATTTAATAAAGAATCTTAACAGTTTCAATCATTATAATGTTAGAACACAGTATGCATTACTTAAACCAATCACAAAGATTCACAAATGATTTAAGCAAGCAGAAACTTGGAAAATAGACTATTTTAAAATCGATAAATAATGGTAAGCAACGGACAATATTATAAGTGAACTAATGGTAAGTGACTGAATTTGAAAAGAATAAAAAGCAATTTTATCAAGAGTTACTTTTGTTTTGATAGGAGCACCGGAAAAGGGTGGAGAGGCTCTAGTCAAGGCAGTGGTAGAGGAAGAGGAAATGAGATGCAGTGAGTGATTGGCCTATGTCTATTTAATGATGATGCTTTAATTCCGTTACTTGAGGATATGTTAAGATGAAGTAGTTGAATGGTTCTAGAATGAGGAATAAGACACATTGAAGTAATCAATGTCCTTAGAATTGTCATTTAATGCATTGCATGCTAGGAATGTAAAAGTATTTTGGGTAAAGGTTGGTCTATTTCTCGGAATATGGCAGAGCACGTACTGTCGGGATCGTCTATAAGGAGCGTAGAAGGAGACAAGGTCCAGTTGACTAAGACAGTCGAGATATTCTTGGAGTAGTTTAAATCAGCGCATTAATTCATCACGTGCTCTTTGATGTTTCGGGGATTGTTAGTATTTTTTGAATCCCTTTATTCGCGTAGTGAATTGATAAAGAAAGCACAATATTAAATGTCAATACCACCTGACTGTGTGTAATTACGTGACAGTGTTTATATCTTATACGTAGGTCTACTTTAATATGGATTATTACTTCTTGTGAATACCAGAGAAGCGACTAAGAATATGTGCTTAGATTTTTGGTAATATAGGATTAAGGCGTGCGGTGAGTCACCCGAAACTAAAGTTATAACTAAAAACGAAAATAATTATATGAAGACGGATTACGCCTTGATTAACAATATTTTTACATGCAGATGTGTTCTGAGAACAGTATTTAGTCCCTAGAGGGATGAATAATTATAGAAGTCTCACAGAGACCGAAGCCTGTGATGCGTTATTATATCAAGAACAGAGTATCATTTAAAACATAGAGGTATTGTTACCAGCTGCGAAATCTATCAATTGTATACTAACTCTAACATAGTCTCCTCAAATAAACGAAAGGTTTTCAGATATAGAATATATGTAGAACTTTTAAAATTTTGATAATGTATCTATGGATGTTCTTACGACGGAATTGGTGAACGTTGCATTGTTTAGAGTGATAATTTAAGACAGGTCATACAGGTCGTAGGCCCTGGGCCATCCCATAAAAATACTTCTATACATATTTCTCATATAAAGTAGATTCATCTCAGCGATTTTTAAAATTTATCTTAATTAGGACTCGATTGTTTAACCACTACTAAAGCAGCGCAAGACGGGGGAAGGCGATCCCTGACCCTCCTAAGATAAGGAAATGAAATAAATGATGATGGTGGTTCTAAAACTCAAAGAACGCGGATACCTTGCTCTTGATATCATAAGGATCATGCGCTTCGGCCTCTAGCACCCTGAACAAGCACCTGTCACAGAACAGATTCAGCGGCGGATGTGGACGACGATTGGTTTATTTTTAATGTTGGTATCGGCAAAGATGTTTGTCTGTGGTATAAAAATATGTTCGCCAAAAATTTCTGAAAAAAGTACTATTGATATTGACACGATGCGTATATTTTCAACCTTGACCACTTTCCCAAAAGGTTGTTTCTATTTTTCACACCTCGTTGCGCTGTTACGCTGCGCCCATCGCGCGGCTCGGGACGAGGTCCGAGGGCCCCGCGGCCCGGGCGCGATCAATCTTGAGGCCCGCGCTCCGCCCCTCGCCGTAATCGGCCCCCATTACAGCCCGGTGGTCCCGGACCACCTGCCTCAACATCTCGCGGCCGCTGTTTGGGAGCGTTCGCGAAAACGGAACGCGATTCTGGCTGCGAAACGCAGATTTTTTTTGTAATCAATGATTAGATGCCTATCTTAAATAAGAAAAGTGATTGCTTCCGTTTGAGCGTTGTTCGAGTAATTCGCGCGCAATACTGCCGCGCTGTGAAGGCCCGGAAATTTGAGAATTGCAAGGATGAGTTCGTTGAAGAATGCGAGAATGTTCTAGAGTCGTGAGTATGAAGTTGTGTTGATCGTTTTAGATACCGTAGGAAGCCGCTGTTGGATGATGGCCTCTCCGAGTATTGTTACTCGCTGTCGCGTACTTCCACACAATTTGATGAATTTTTATATGAAAATTTATTGATGTATAAATACCCCTTTCGACAAGTAACATATTGACACTTGATCATAAAACGATAAGAATGCACATTTTATAAATCTTCGAATAATCTAGAAGATTTCTGAAATAAAAGGAATATGCGAAATTATACTAGATGATTCGAGAGAAAGCATTTCGTATAAAATACGGCACGGTGCACACGAAGCAATTATTCTTGTGTTTGACAGCTGACGAAGTGCGAATATAAGCAAACTGTGCGAATAACCATATAAACGGACGCGAATAAACAAGCGATAGACGAAATGGCGCGAATAAAGGGTACCGACCTGTTTGTGGAATATTCTAGTATAAGCAGCAATTAGGGTGAATTACGAAATAAAGATCGAGTAAAGTTAGTGTCCATTGTGTCTATTTGTAAACAAAAGTTTAGTTGATTTCTAGTGTTCCGTTTCGTCTTCCACCGCTGCGAACCTGTGATTATATTATCAAAATAACAAATAATTTTTTGGCATAACAAAACAAAACTAATCGAAAGTAACAAGTTCTAATAATATTTATAGAGCATAAATGTCATGTAGGGCTTGTCATGGTAGGGCAAAATAAACAAATAAAAAGATTTGTTTGCGATTTATTGTTATTGAATAGGAAATATTAAAAGGGTGTCTAATAAAATGTTTATTCGGACATTTCAACACTGTGTTCTATAGAGTAAACACAAAAAAAATGTTTGGTCAACTCGTTCGGTTGTACAAACGTCAATCAATTTATTTTTGGATGTCAGTAAATTCTCGTAAAAACAAGTTTTGCAATAATAGTGAAAACCTCACCAAATTGAAAGAAAATGTAAGAAGGATCTAATGTCACATTGAGAAGGAAAGTGAATTTTCGCGAAAAAAGTGAAAAATATATATTATTTCAGAAAGAATGCCGACCTAACAAATGATTAAAATTAAAAAAATCTATGTTTTGATATTGCATATAAGGTATCCTAAATATTTTCGAGAATTCACATTACGAAATAGGACACTGTACATTGTAAACAGGATATTATAATTCATGATAGTAAAACAAATATCTAATCCTGATATACAGTGGTTTCAGTATTTCCTACAGATTACTTAGTCAATGTTTTCTATAACGAAAGCTCCAGCGGAAGGGCGCATAAACGGGAACCGGATGAGAGGGAACATGTACCGAGAGAAAAACGACTCAGACGCGCGGACAAGGGCGAAACCCGCAACCGCGAGCAAAGTGCAGCTCGACTGCGATAAATTGTTCGTAAGCAAACAGGGGGCGTGACGGCGTTATTCAATAAACGGCGGCCGTTAGCCGGCGATGTAACGCCGCGTTACCGCCGACACCGGCCGACAACGTATCGTTAGCGGGAGATGTATGACGCGGAGGGGTTGGCGATTTCGCCAAAGACAGCGAAACAAACGAGCGTTAAATGTACTGTAATTTTTATTATTACAAAAGCGTCAAAAGTAAGGATCGGCTTGAAATTAAAAAAATCGAATGTTTTTTGCCATTTGTTTGAATATTAAAGAACAATAATAATAAATTTATCATCGATAAGCTCGAAAATACCGAAATAATAATATTTTAATCAGAATTTTTACAACCTATTTAAAACGCATATCGACACGTCTAAACAATAATTTACTTTTTAGGAGAGCCATTTGAATATTTATCATACCTAATTCTTAATTGAAAATAAAAAGCATTGAAAAGAGTTAATTATTAAGATGAAATTATTTAGACGTTTTGATTTTTACGTCAATGTAAATCTTTTAAAAATGCACTGTGCCTCCAATTTTGAAATTTGAATAATTTTGTTTACAATGTACTTTAACATTTTGTTTTTGCAAAAGATAAAGACAAAGAATACCTACATCAATCAAAATAATATACTTTTATTAATATCCGATGGTTGTGTGGCAGAAAGATATCTAGGTAACGACAATACCCATTACGATGAAGATCCACCACCTCTCTGTCCTGATAAAACTCTCACCTCATCAAAATTCATATACCTTTATTTCATTGAATTATTTGGCAGTTACTTCATGGTGCAACTTTTTAAATTTTAATTTTTTTTATTTACTTTGTAATACATACACAATACAAACCATACCTGTTGATGAGAGGGACTGCTCCTCTCGAAACTATGGTACTACTAAATAACTCATATTGTGCGTGTATTACAAAGTGAAATTTTTATTTTATTTTCAATTTATATATCCTCACTACGCAAACCCATCGATTTTTGAGTTTGAGGGCCATCGTCCCGTTTATTATATATAATTTTTTCCAGTTTTTTGTTATACATTTCTTCACATTTTTTTCCACACATGTGAACACACACACGAACACATAAAAATGCATACACACACGGACACATAAAACACACAAATACACACTCACACAAACTCACTATTTGACATATTGTTTTTTCTTATTTTTTTATCGATCCTGGTATAATATGTATATATGTGTTTTCTTGTAATCTACACATCAATCATTGTTTTTTTTTTCAAGATTTATTAATTACATATATGGCTGTAAGAAAAACGATAAATGAAAAAATAAAATGAAAATAAATAAATAATTAATTTACAAGGTTGTGTCAGTAATTTTATTTAAAAATAACTTTTTATTTTTATGTTAATGTACGAACCTAAAATATAAATGTGTTCACTATCAAAACTCAGCCATAAAAGAATACCGTAGAATGTATATGTCATATGTAGAATGTATATATCCTTGAATATTTTATAATTAAATACTGACGTATTCCTGCATAATAAGCACCTAGGTATAAAAAAATAACTGTTTACAAATAGGAGAGATACAATTGCATGCAATTAAGTGGTGAGATATACAGAATTTACATACGTATATTCAAAGCTTGAATCGGAACACAAAAAAATACAATCAATTTACTGATGGAGAGAGCAAATAAACATAGGTTTCAGAACACCTTTAACGCAAGACAATCTAGATGCAAATTTGCCGCATCACACATGTGTATACATTATTAATACAGCCCTTTACGAGCGCACGACGCGCTCTACGACCATCCGCTTCGATCTGTATTCGAGGCACATCGCTCGTTGAAAAATTACACGTGCTGCTTCGTGTAAACACTTGACACTTTTTTACGTCCTCACCCACCCCACATCGTCCATCGTCGTACTTTAAATCAATTTGTTGTCCAACAAGAGAGTTACTGTTCACATTTTTTGACATCAGAAAAATGGCGGCTTGTCGAATAATTTCGCGCGATTCGTAATTTTTTTATTGTGAATACTTGCACGTCTTTACTCAGAAGCAGTTAGGCGCGAAATTTAAGCATATGACAAAGCTAAACTGGAATTTAAATACTTTTTTCCTGAATATATGCCCTATTATATTATCAATTATGTACACAATGGATGTGTCAGATTAATGTAAAAATCAGGTATATGTGAGTATAATATAATATATTATATTGTAATGCTTCTAATTTCTAAACCATAAAGAAGTGTAACATATAACACGTTTGTAAAATGTATTTACAGTATACTTTAATGTCATATATACACTACAATTATCTATTAGGGTGATTAACAACCTATTGAGGAATTGCATATTAAAAAATAAAATAAAATGAGAATATATCTTTAGAGAATGGTAAGCATTGATGTTAGTTTCAATTATCTTATTAAAAAATAATATAATAATAATGGTTCAACTATAAAAATCTTCAGCCAGCAGCTCTTGGATGAATGTCTCCCTATGACCAATGTTTACTCAAAGGTGTGCAAGTGTGCGTCCGTACACTTATAAATATTTGATGCACGCATGTTTCCAACCCTTTTCTCCCCCAAGACACCGAAAGAAATATGCGAAATCAGAATGTAGGTAGGCCTTAATACACATTGACTAACATTTTATTACATAATAATCACGGAACAATCTGATTTAAACACTAAATTATTTAAAAGAGATTCTTCCGAATTATTAACATTACACATATAAAGGATATTGCTTTAAACTCCAATCAAAAATATAGCTTATTACTTTTTATCAATAGTAACATCTGTATTAGATTATGGGAATGAAAAAGCTTTGGACTGCAGGTGGCGGTAGTAAAAATACAACTCGCATACTTATTTATTTATTTATTTTATTTTGGGGAAAATTAACAGCAAATCAAAAATCTTAACAAATATGAAATAATGGTTTTTAAAATTATGCCAGTTACAAATTTTCCACTGAATATAGTAATTTACTTTAACTCCTAAACTAAACAAACTATACTAAACAAGTTGTGTAAGTTAAACATATATACAATATCCAAAAATGTGATAGATGTGGTAGTCTGTCATGGGTGTAAATGGTGAACTTTACATTGTGTAAAGTGATCACTTAAGACAGCCGTACGATAGATCGTAAGCCCTATGAACACCCTAAAAGACTTCCATACCTACTTTCCCATATAAAAATATAGCTTCGTCTCTATGAGACATCTATAATATATCTTGATTTATCTGGGAACGTCACTGGATTGAAGTGTGCTCGTTGTCGTTGACAGGGTCGTAAGATCAACACTTTCGATAGGCGTAGATTAGTGTGAAAAAATATTTGTATAAAATACCTCGGCGAAGGGAGGGATACTAAGGGGGGAGAGATAATGAGGAGCGGCCGAGGTTGTTGCCCCTCCGCTGAGCAAACAGCGCTGCGCAGGGCGGCCTGCATAAAATTCAATTTCCAAAGCTATATATCTCCGGGCGCCCGCGGCCCCCGTCATTATCCTGTCAGCGGGGCTGATGGGAGCTAGCGCCACCTCCGGACAGGCGGGCATCCAGAGGACCGACACGTCCCGGGCCTGATTCCCGAGATTGACGGATGGCTTCAATTTTCGGCACACGGGACGGCTGGACGTTTCCGAGAGAGAAAAGGCACCAATTCTTTCTTCGTCCTCTAATAATTTATTTATTTATTTAACGTCCTTACGGGCTTTTACAAATATACGGAATAAATTTTTTTTAAAATAATATAAGACAGTTAAAATAATAATACAGTTAAAAGTTACAATAATAATGGTTAAAAGGTAATAATAACAATAATAATACAGTTAAAGGTACAAATAATAATAGTTAAAGGTAAAATAATAATACAGAAAAATTTATTGTAAACAATTGTATCAGCTTTCTCATTTACACAGTTATACTATCAGCAAAAATGTCAGCCGCCTCTGCATGTTCATTCCCCAATGAGTGTAATCTGGGAATTCATAAGTCACTAACAACAAATTTAAAAAATTTCGCACAATTCACAATTTAAATATATTTTATTTGTTAAAGTTTACACAAGAGAATGGTAAGATTTTTCCATTGTCTTATACACACAATGTTATAATTTGAAACATACTTTATATGTACTGCCATGGGATCACGGCGGTAGGAGACAGAAGTAACACAAAAAAGTTTTTATTTGATCAACAAAATCGCCGAACACGAACTTAACTGGAAAAGTATTATGTGATTTGGTCTAGTCACAAATCACTTGTCTGTGGAACACTTTGCATTTGTCTTTTCAGAATATTCGCACGTCTATGATCGCACTTACTTTCGGAGGCCCGATAGATACTCTTAAAATGCGTTTCGCTGACAGCTAATAATTCGCATTAATACACGCTATTTCGCTTATTTATCTGTGGTTTCGCTTCTGTCAAAACAATAATTGTTTTCGCTGCGTGTTTTGCGGGAAATTGTAACCGCTTAAGTTCTAGACATTTTTGGCGTATTCTAATGGATACGAGATTCTTCCAGAATATTCCAGCCGCTCAGGAATCACGATGAACGAATCTATACACTAGTGAACTGTGGTGCAGACACACACTGCTGTCCTATAACTCTATGAGAGTGCAATGCAATCATCAATCAATGCTTGAGGACAATGCTCGGTCTACCTTGGCAATGCAGTACATCTCAAATGTTTACAGGGTCCATGGTTTTGCTGCTCTCCAAACAATGAAGATAGCCAATGCAAGAATGAAGATTTGGAGGTCTAGCAACTTCATTATTCAAGCAGTTGGTGTGTGGTTTGACTCCCCAATGCATAAAAGATAGACACTAATAATGCAATAGTGACTGTTTTTCATGGTGTTCAGTGAATTTTCTAATTTTAATTTCGACATTTTTTTTCTTTTCTTTTCTAATTAAAATTGTGTATTTTTCTATTTATACTTGTATGTATGTATGGCAAGGTATATATGGTAAAGTGAGAATCTATTCTCATACTCGCTGAAATAAAGACATATTTTTATTATTATTTGTTTTGTTTTATT
This sequence comes from Agrypnia vestita, assembly GCA_016648135.1. Taxonomy (NCBI): domain Eukaryota; kingdom Metazoa; phylum Arthropoda; class Insecta; order Trichoptera; family Phryganeidae; genus Agrypnia; species Agrypnia vestita. Next base: position 194,077 of record JADDOH010004769.1, on the reverse strand, counting down.
AAGTCAGAAATATTGGAAAAAAAACTATTTTTGAAATTCTATCGTAAGGACATTGTTGCTTGAACATTTTGGACTCGTAATTTAAGCAGGAATCTACCTGTAAGGTAGTCTGGACTAGTTCTGTTACACCTATATAAAATCCACAGAAATATGACGCGTTAAAAAATATAACAGAAATCACCTTCGCCGGCCCTTGCAAGAGGAGGGCTGGGGGCGATTTTGAGAAAAGATACTGAATTGACCGCGCAGTGGAGGAGTGCTAAAGGGATCCGGAGATCATAAAATTTAACGCAAGTAATAAAATATAAATAAAGTGAAATCATAAAGTACGGCAATTTCCGATATAATAATTCATATGCCTGAACTACGAGTATTTGCAAGGAAGAATACTATCTGCTATTATCATAAAGAGGAAAACTAGTAGAGCAGACGGTGCAACGAATAAATGTATTGTATTAATATTTTGTATTTTATCTAGAGCAGAAAGAGAACTGTTCATTAGTAAAAGTCAGAAAAATTTCAGATCTGGGTCACACTGCGAGGGGAGAAATATCACTTGCTACAACTAATATAAAAAGAAAAGATAGAGGGTCTCCGACGGCCTGCGAAACATAAGAAAGTATACCGGTGTAAGAAGCGTGGATTAATTATTCCGGACAGCGCAGAATAGAGAGACCTTCACTAGAATGATCGCCAAAGTCGGGGGGACATGATAAGGGATACAAATTAATAATAATAAATATTTTAATTTTTGGATATACAGGGTGTAGCCGAGCTTATCCACAAAACTTTAGAGGTAAATTCCTACCTTATTTATGTTCAAAATGTTTCAGCAACAATGTCCTCATATCAAAAGTTATGGAGACAAGTGATTTAAATTTTTAATTTTTTAAAAATTTTATTATTGGAAAACAAACCGGATACAGTGAAAAAAGTTCTTAAATTTTCATAGCCATTCAGAATCTTCTGGTTTTAGTTTTCTGGATGTTTTTCCCTGTTTCTGCGACCTTGATGGTGAAAATTTGTAGGTAAGGTAAGAGGAAGAAGTATATGAATGAGATATAAAAATTTGGTGTTCCTCCACAGTCCAGAAGGTGGTCGAGAGCCGATGGTCGCGAGGATTGCATGAACTACAAGAGGTAAGTGATGGTGAGTTTGAATAATGCCAAATACTCATTATGACGCAGTGAACGTGTGTAATTTTGCAAATCTACATGGCTGTTCAAATCTCGACATCATTTTTATAACACATTTTATCCTGAAGGCATGAAAAGAATAATTGAAAAAAAAAAAACACTTTGCCTCTTATGATTCATTTGACTAAGTAAGGAATTAGTTAATAGGGATCCTGCAATATTACTTCATTTAAATACTATTGTATCGTTGATTTTTTTTTAAACTCTTCACTTTTTCACAATATGTCAAAATAAATTAATAGAAACCTAGAAAAAAAGAAAATTAATAAATAACCTAATATCTAGATTATTAAAAATATTTCATTATATATTATTTACTATGTAAATATAATTAAATATTTATGTAGGTAATAGTTATATATTAATTATATAATTTAAATAATCTATCATTGTTTTTTTACATCTTTAAAGTGTAAACGCCTAATATCTTTTTACGTGTCACGCGTAGAGAAATCAAACAGGAAATTGATACATTCAATAGTAGAAAAGTGTCAATTTTCTTTGAAATATTAGAATTAGATGTTATAGATGAATTAGAATTAGTCCAGTATATTTATTTTTATATATTTTTAGTATAATGATAATGAAAATAGGAAAACTTATAAAAAGTAATTAATATAATAAATGGTCATCCAAAGTAATGGCGATCTCTGTATTCTGTTCAGTGGGCATAACAAAGGCTTCTGATACCGGAGGTTCCAGGATCGGTTCACTAAATATTTAAGAATTTCTCAAGTTTTCACGGTAGTGGGTGTACGAGTCTGTTACGTGACGATGTATGTATGTATGTATTAGGGATAATATTGTTGAGTATTTCATGATGTAGGTACATACGTAAGTTGTAATATGTTTTTTAGGCATTTCACAGAGATCATTTTTAAAAATTTTGGGGATATGTTAATTCTACTTTTGTTCTTCTGATAATATATCTAAATATGATAATATAACAATGTGACCATTAAGTCGAAGGACGGGTAGAACACTAGTTATTTAAGAACTATACGACGTAATAATAAAATGTGACAATATTTCAATATGTATATTCAAAAATCACAATTACTGGATTTTGTCCACTGAGGGATATTCATTAATTAACTTAAGTGATCACCGTACACAATGCAACCAAAGCAGCCAGCTAATATGAGTCGTAAGCCCTGTGGCCGCCCTATACAGACTTCTGTACATGTTTCCCATATAAATAATTTTGAATCTGTGAGAATTCTACAGTTTATGTTATTTGATAAACAAAATGTAAGCAGATAATTATTTGAAATCCGTCCTATTAAGGCTATAAACTATAAAATTAATTAACAAAGGTTTCGGATGTTATTTCAACTCAGTCATATTGATCACGGGGTTGAATTTACTAATTACGTATTGCATTACTTAAATTTGCGTTTTAGACAGACTAGCTTACATGACTGCATTTCAATCATCGAGACGAACCAATAACGAGGCACTAAATAACATCTCTGTGGCACTCAGCTTCCGCAAGCGCATTATATTCTAACAGTCGTGTATCTTTTAGACAGCAGAAATTGAATGGCATATTTCACAGACCATTATTATTCTCGACATATCTTAACACATTCCACAACGGAACCATTCCCAGGTGTATCATTCAATATTAATTATAAATAGTATAAACAAATTATTTTGACTGACGGTTAATGAATGACTGGTGATAAATTTCAATTAATTATAGTTAAGTTAATATGACTAAATGAGAAAACTTAACAATCTATGACGGGCAGTATTATAATAATTAATAAGGACATTTATTATCCGCAGTGAGAGCTTGCTGTGGAACGCATTTGATACACAACAAAACACGATTTACTTTTAAAAAAGTGGATAAAAAAGCGTTTCATGTCTGAGACACACTCATCATAATGTGGGGTATAAAAGCAAAGGCAGCAATATTTAAAAAAATTAAAAATATGTTTTGAGTGCAGTCACCGAGGACTAACTTAAAATTTACAGAATTCTAGATTTTACGTGTCTATCCCTACCAAAATTGTGTTTTATATGCTATATTTCCTACAAGTTCATTATAAATTAACGTTAGATGACTGCGTTAATTTTTTTTTGGATATTGCTGCCTTCGCTTTTATCACCGTAATCTCTCCGGCAAAGATTCGAACCCCGGTGTTCGGCGTAACAGGGAGGACAATCTAACCGTTGTACTGCAGACAAATACGAGGAAGACATGAAAATAGACGTTTAAGAACCTCTTTGTTAATAAAAGCTTGCCATAGTATTAACCAGGTGCCTATAACTGTTTTTTAAATTTAAATTTCAGCTTAAAAATTTGATTTTCAGATTGTATACCTAAATAAAAAAGTACCTACATACATGTAAATATAAATATAATATCTACAATATAAATCAATTCGTTAATGTTTTTAACACTGCATAAAGACACGAGGCAAGATTACTATAGCGAAACACACCACAAAAACACGCAGGCTTGAGTAAATCCCTTAGATATGTTGTCACCTTACCGGAAATCTAACCCGGAACCTAACCAAAAAAAAACAGAATTATATACTTTTTTGTTGTATATATGTATAATTTGACACCACAGTTCAAGGGAGGATTAGCAAGATTGTAGAGTACATGCTTTACGTGTGTAGGATAGCTAGAACTGAAAATTTTGAAAGCGTCCGATTCTGTCTTGGTGGAAATAAGACACAAGGTTTTTTTATGAAACTTTCAAAAGCGTTATTTTTGAGGCATTTTTCGTGAAGAATTTTAATGACTAATGTATTATTAAATTTGTTTAAAATCAGCCATGTCTTTTGGAAACAAAATCTTCCATATGTAATATACACAAGTAGAGAAATATTTATTAATTTTTTTTTAATAAATATTTCTCTACTTACCTCATGTCACTAACGCTAACAAGACGCTACGCTAGATGGCACTATTTTCACCATTTAACTTGCGGCCGAATAATAAATAATTTTGTATATAGCAATACTCTGTATCGAGGTGCAATTTTCGTGAACGATGTCATTAACTTACAAAAAAATGTCATTAACCCTAGATCACTAAACATATTTTTAAGTTACAGTGTCATTATATATTAGTATAACAGAATATATGAAATTGTAAATATTTGTTAGTAAAAAAAGAGCTAAAATTAGAAAACGTGTGGTTAAATTTATCTAAAAACTATTCTAAAGGCAACTAAAGTGATTCATATAAAAGTACGTCATTATTGACGGTATAGCGAGTATTTAAGGATCGCTCTCAGTGAAACGAGGTTTCAGGGAATGCAGAAATTGTTTTTGCATATTGTGCGCTGTCAAATTCGATAACAATAACGACTTTTTGAGTAGCGCAAACGCGCATCTCCTGACAGGTATTTAACATTTCGCATCAGCCGGCCGGCTAACGATTTTGAAAAACTTCCAAAACCCATTCCGTTTAACGACTTCACGCTGCAGCCCTTGGCGCTGGGGGCAGGAGGCCTGATGGAGCGCCTCCCGCTTCTAATTACATCCATCAACTCGTCAACTGGTTTCGCTGGTCTCGCGGTGAAATTTCGCCAGCGTAATGGCCTCCGTGGGCGGGCGACGTATCGGGAGCGACTGCAGTCGATGATATTAGACCGCATAAACAAAATAAGAAATGCGGAAGGCCCGGAGAAAATCGTGATAAATTCAACCCTAGAATACTAGATAGACAAATTAAGTTTTTAATTAATTCATTAATTTAATATATACATCAAAATAACAAAATATGTTTGAAAAATATAATAATACCTACATTTAGAAAATAATTAGAATATTTAAAAAAAAGGCCCCAGACAGCAATTGTATGCCGGTAAGAACATTAAGAAGAAAAATAAAATTAAGTACACATATTAACTATCGACACATCGATTTGATGAATAGTTTATCCCCCCTCTCAACACATGTCTTTTCAGTTGTTTATGGAATAGGTTCACATTATTTAGTTCCTTTGTATTATTTGAAATTCCATTATAAAAGTCGATTGCAGTACATATATAGGAATCCATGTCTTTCTCTATTATCGATCTGCGGTACATTAGTCTCTTGTTCTTGTGTGTTGTCTATGTAAGTCACTATTATAGTAAAGGATGGTGTTCGTTTTTAGTAATTTATGGTTTACTTTATGAATCATCTTTATCTTTTCCACGTATATTTTAAAACTTAAGGTTTATATTACGGACGTTTGACATATTCGATTCTGACAGTGCGCAATTCCTTCTGCTTACAATATTATATGTCATGGGAAAGACTCTATATATCTCTACCATAATCCATTCAAATATATGAAAGAAAATGATTTAGAACATATAGGTTTATATATACAACATTTCAAAATTTCATAATGTGTGGATGTGCTTACGATAGAATTGGTGAACGTTGTATTGTGTAAAGTGATCAATTAAGCCACCCTATAAAGACTTCCGTACACGTTTCCCATATAATACCTTCGTCTCTGTGAGACTTCTATAATTTATCTTAATTATTAATACTCGACTTTAATATTCAACGATCGGTTCGGCGAAAAGTTTCAAATTTTAACAACGCGTGAATCGATTCCAACTTAGGGAGACATTACTCAACCAACATGTTTCATTGGGTAACATTAAAATCACTACAATATATTGTTACCTTTTTCAAATAATTTAAAATCCTTAAATGTTATGGAAAGAAATGTTGGATAAGGTTTTAGAAAAATAAAAAAAATATTACGCTTTTCGCGGTGCCCAAGGGTTAAACGGCAAGGTAACCTCAAAAGTTTGCGCCGGGCATTCTGACCAATAAAATTGCTCAGTTGTAAATCATAAATGAATACAGATTTATGATGCGACGGTTACTGCCGGTCGCATGCATCTCATCATGTCTGCTGCGCGGGTCTGGAGGTGAAAAATATATATATTGGCTCAGTATTGTCGCACACCAGGTAATTCTGTAAAACCACGAGCAAGGCGGTCTTCTTCCTATTATCTGGTGGTGTTTAATTATGAATTAATTAACTACTTGCAGTATCAGTATCGTACCGTATGCGTGGTTTCGGGTGGACGCAAGAGACAGGGTAAATGAACTAATAGGTAAACTACATGAAAATGGGAAGGGTAATTCGGGTAAAGGTACAATTCTTAGTTACGAATGAGTATATTTTAATGCTTTTAAGACTAAACTTTTGTATTACGTATATTTAATATTAATTTAACAAATGTACATGCAAATTTCGCCAGGTATGTATCAATTTCTCATTTAAAAATACCGTTTTCAGTGTATTTGTATTTATAAATATACCAAATTTTAAAATTTAAGTTCCATGAAAATAAAAAGATTTTATTGGGCCATTAGCCATGTATAATTCAGATTCCGATATGGATAATATTCTCCGATAAATTTCATTACGCCTTCTATTATAAATTTAAATATGTACATATTTTTAAAAAATGTGTATATTATGTACTAATTATTTTTATATGAATATTTTTGCAACTTGGAACGAATTAATCGAGTTTCCTTTATTTACCCCTGGGAAATTTGCTTCATAAAATAGTGTTTTGAGATACGAGCACGTTGACAAAACAAATTATGCTCGTAAGCCGAGGTTAGTCTGATACTGACAAACCTATGACAAACAAAGCGAATGAATGAGGAAAGAATGGTAAGAAAAATATATGACGCAAGCGTAGATGGTACCAGAAAGAGAGGACGACCGCGGAAGACGTGGTATGACCAAATTAACCAGAATTGAAGGATGGTCCTGTTAGGAGCCTTGGACATGGCGAGAGTTGTGTGTCAGGACAGATGAGTATCGCGCTCTATCCTCTATGCCAATCCCCGGGGGAAATGGCGAGATGGGAAGTAAGTAGAGGTTCCACTATATTACACTTTTGGAATAAGCCTGAGTTTTGCAGAATATATCTAGCCTGTCGTTCTGGATCATAACTGATTATAATGATTGATCATTCAAAAGAAGAGCAGGTAGTCTAGGGAGAGGAGAGAAATAGCCTAAATTGGTGTTATAAAACTTGGTGTGAAAGGAGCTTGGAAATTTTATTGATCGGAAAGGGATATTTAAGCTTATTTGTGGGGGTATTAGGGGATGTGTTTGTTATTAGCTATTAATAATAGCTTGTAGAGTGTCTCATTAGATATTTTTATTAACTGATATTTCGACAAGGTCCAAGGGATTAACTGTCGATATATTTTGTTAGTATACATAGCCATAAAGCCATTAAAAGTATACACACAATACAAGTAAAGAATAAACTCACAGAAAAAACAAGGTAAAAATAAATAGAACGTTGATTATCAAAAATAATAAATATGAATATATAAAAGAACAAAACAATGCAAAAATAAACAATGAGAAAAAATATATCTACGATAAAAATTCTACAGTTATTTCCTGAATATACAAATACACGCATTTGCTTTTCTCTCGTCGAATGTCGAATATCACAAGACGCATGAATAATTAAAACAGAGTAATTGGAAACGGAACCTATCCAAAGCGCGGCCAATCAAGCCGTCGGACGGTAACTGTAAAAAACAAGTGACTAACCGCTACTTAAAACTAGTTTATTTTTTGGAATAGTTTTTTGTTTTTTTTTGTGTATTCCACCAGCGCCGATCCTGCAAGATCGTGAACGTAATTGAATATGAGAGGAACAAATAGCCGCGGGGCTGTGGCGGCCCGAGAAACAATTACAATGTCTCGTCGGCAGGGGCGGATCGGGCGTGCAGAGCGACCCTTTCCGGGAGTAATTCCGACGAAGGCTGCCAAATGTTTCATAAAAATAATTTGACAGTTCGCCGTTTTGACGATTGAAAATGCTGCCTAATAAAAAAGAAAATATACTTGAAAGTACTTTTTAAAAATCTTTTGTATCTAATTTTATAAGCGAAAAAAGTATTATTCTCTAGTGCCCTCTGGAGTCGTGATATTTGCACTGCTTATTCTGTCTGGAATTTCTAGATCAACGCTACTATCGCAACGTCATTTCCATCATGAGATATAAAGCTTTGAAGTATCGTGAAACTTTGGAAAAATAGATAAGGCTATTGGATTCAGGTTGTTCAACTGTTCAATAAAATAATATCGAAATCTACAGAGAAACAAAATAAATTCACAATATTTAGTGTGTTCAAATTTTAAAGAACACAATTACTGGATTTTGTACGCAGAAGAATCATCATTAATAAAGATAAATTATAAATGTCTCACAGAGACGAAGTTTTTTATATGGGGAAGTATTTATAGAAATCTTTTTATCACTTCACATGTCTCTAAAACAGCGTTGAATTAAAATTTATTCATTCCGATGTTAGTTTATGAGGCTTGAATAAATTAAATAGATCGTTACATCTGAAGATTTCGTTGTAATTTTCAATACAATAAACCTTAATTATATATCAAGCCTAAAAAGGCAGTTGCCCTTTGGCTATGGAAAGTAGCGCACGAATGTCGCATAAGAAAACATATTCATAAATTCAATTAAATAAATAAAAGTCTCCCCGGTACATTGGAGGGCGGATCGAACCCTGGCCTACCGCGTGACAAGCGGAGATACTTACGCCCAAGCTACCGAGGAATACTAATATGTTTTGAAAATGACCGTTCACAAAGTTCCCCCCGGGGTAATTATTTTTAAAACTAGCTGTAACCCGTCAAAAATGACTGTACTTTTACATGTCGGTTCCGAAAGAATAAGTATTTATTTGTTTATATAAAAAAAGAAAAAGAAATACTACCAGACAGAAGTACCTCTTTTCCCTTTCAATTTATCAAACCAACAATTGCAAATCCTCTCCCATTCCACGCATATGCTCAGATTATAATTACCTCTTAAATTCAATAGATATTTTTAACACTAAATATGAAGAGTATCGTCATATGGTGAGGCAGATACTAGACACTCGTCCCCCTCCCTGATCATGTTTATTATGTATATTATATACATCACGAGCCCCTTTATGTCTATGTTAAAGCTAAATTTGGAACAATCGTTTAAATGATGTTTTATCTGTCATTGTCAAATTGACTTATCTATGATTATGTCCTATTTGTGTTATCCTTTAATTGAGGGAGACATTTAACTATATTTTTGTATTTCATCTTATCAAGCAATTGTGTTTCCCTGTTGGATGACCGAATTAAATTAAAAAAATAAATAAAAAAGAATATATATATATTTTTTACTATAAAAAACTTACGGGGACAGACAGACAGACGGACGGACAGACAAGGAAATTATTATAATTGGGATATAATTGAATGTGAACATTTCAACGCCGCCCACTGTTCACAAAATATTAATACATGGCCCAGTAGTTATCCAGCATGCGTTTCTACCTATAGCAACTCTGTCGAAAGAGGCAGCGTAAGTACAGAGAAAAATATTCCAGAAAATTTTGCCGAGTTCAATGCAACATGGATGTAATAAATAGACTTTTGATAACGTCAGACCCATTTTTAAGCTGCATTGGACCGAAACCTCAAAAAAATTAAAAACCGTTAAAGACAGAAACGATAAAGATGTTGCTTTCATGAGACGCGGATGTTCAATCTGAAGACGATACTCACGATGAAGCTGACATAGATACTGATTATGCTTCAGATGAAGAAATGTAGAATGTATCTTCATATTAACGATACACATTTATTTTTTGGAAAAATTAACATAAATGACATTAATTATTTTAATTTTATTTTTTTGTTGTATATAAATATTTTGAAGTTGCACGGAGGAGGAGCTCCATAGGAATTCAGAAGATGCAAGACGCGTTCATTTTGAGGTCTTCAATAAAATAGTAGTTTAATATGTACCTAAACTAACTTTGTGACAATAAAAAAAACGAGCGAGTCTTACAGTAGTCGCATATAATGTGTAACATTTGACATCTCACAATTAAATATATCAATTGAGCAGCACTTATTAATACTGTCTACACTTTTATTTTAAATTGTAAATCTCATAATTTAAAATATCAATAGAGCCAGAACAGAAATTAAAATTAAAAAAGCTAAGACCTTTATATTTATTAATTAGTAAATACAAGTAAAGATAATGTATGTGCATTTATTTATTATTGAATTCTGCCGTACTAGGTAGGTACCGTATATACATACACATTTTGTTTAGAAATGTGTTTGGTCAATTATATGATTTTATTTATTTTCATAGGCGGCGGTAGTGTGCCGTCGTACATATTGCATGAAAACTTTAATAATGAAAAATATTTAAAAATAATCACATAAATTACATAAAATTTAAGGGTAGTTATTAATGTAAAAAAAATTAAGTATGTATGAGATAGTTTCAAACATAAAAGCCAACATATATCAAAGTTACAACATCCACACTCTTGACACCAGCCTAGCAACATATATACAAAATCAGAAGCATTGGCTGGTAGTGAATGTCTTCGCTGTGATGGCACTTGCTGGACATTAATTTATTTATAAACGATGATTTTTGTCCATCGCGCGTGCTCCGCGCGCGCTCATTGGTTTCGGTTTTGAAATTTCGCGCATCTTATTTCCTTTTACGCATTTCTGTTCTTTTTCATGAAATCACTGCCACAGTTGCAGGAAAGCGAGGAAAGATGTTACACATCAATAATAAATAACCTTATAAAAAAAAACTAATTTTTACTAAAATTTTGGGTTCCCAGAGTGGTGTCATCCCTTAATATATTTTTTCCATTTTTTTGTAAACACTTAGCGAATCCTCAGTTCGCTCCCCACATGTTGCGCTCCGGACCGCCGCGGGGCCGGCGGAGAGTTTAGAACCTAATTGCCGGTTTTCCTATTTGTTTACATAAACAATTACTAGGATGGCCCAGCTGTTGCCGGCCGCGCTCCTCACGTTTTTAATAGCCGTTTGATTGGCCTGATTTACTGCCGCTCGCCGGCCATTACACTGCCAGGGGTCCAGCCGGCCCGGGAGGTGCATTTTTTACCGCGACGCCGGAGATGTGTGAAAGTCAAAGGGGTCCGATCGCCAATAGACAGGAGAAAATCACGGAAAAGCGAGAAAAACATTTTTGATGATAAAACATGAGAAAAAAAAGTAACCCACAAAAACCTATATGGTCGAAAATGAGAAAGGGGGTATAGTAATGTTTTACTATACCCCCTTTCTCATTTTCGGATTTCGTGTCTACCATATGCGTCGGAATCTCCATACAACTTGTATGAAAAAACCATTAAAAATTTGAAAAATCCAAAATTATACTATAATTATTATTATTTTTTATTACAATACTCCTTTCTCATTTTCGGGTTTCGTGTCTACCATATGCGTCGAAATCTCCATGCAACTCGTATGAAAAAACCATTAAAAATTTGAAAAATCCAAAATTATACGATAATTATTATTGTTTTTTAACGAAAATTTGATAGATCTTCTTGATCGTCGCCACGAGTCTGCTTGCACAGTTTGAGCTCGATTGGATTACGGGAAAAGGGTTAAAAATCGATCAAGCAAACAGACGCCACGAGTTAAAAGAAAGGAAGTAATGAGAGCGATTAGTCAAAAGTAACAGGAGACCAGAATTTTCATACGGTTCTCTATCTCGATGTGTGTATCCTAGAAGAAGATTTGTTATGGAACAAGTCAGGGATAGTCTGCGAGCATTACAAACTGGGAAAAGACCATCGGGCAGACCCAGACAGCGCCTCATGGACAATGTGCTGGCTGATCTGGAGAAGCTAGGGGGGAAAGAGGGATGAGAGCAGAAGGCAATGGATTGGAAGAAGTGGAAAGGCATTATCTAGAAGACTACAGCTCTACAAACGTTATACGACCATCAGAAGAATGTAAGTATTATTCGCAGTGCCCTGAGAAATCGGGGAAAATAATAAATATCGAAATTTTCTTTACAATTAAGAAATTGGCTTCTTGAATACAATTCGTTTAACCGGCCTTACTTAAAATTCAATATATTAAGCTAGGCCAGAAAGGTAGCAACATTATCCAAATAATTACATTGTACGGGGAGTATGTACTCGTATACAAATATTTTGCATAATGGCTGCAAAGAGTAGAAAATTATCAAGCATAATGTAATGTAATGTAAATTATCATGTATATATAGGGTTGGTAAATACCTTATTTTAATTGGTTACACATGTTGTATTTTTTAATTTATTCAATGCTTTACTTAATATACATTTGTTAAGGTTTAATTTTACCATGCATGTCTCACTAGAGAGCTCTGTGTTTAGACCGCAAAAGTTTACAATACAATTATAACATACTGAGATGCAAGTACATTTTATACAAATTGATTAAAAAATATATTAATCACCGTCTACACTCTGCCACAAGTAAACAAAGTTTACATAAAATCATGATTGCCCTATCTGATTGCATCGATGATTGTCAACTGAGATATAATTGTTATCTAGTACCGATGACAGCTTACTTATTCAGTTACTAATGATTGACACAATCAGATACAAATCACAAATATTAAATAGTGTGTCACCGGTTAAAATACCATCACCACATGTCATCACTTTTCCCAACTTCTCTGTTCATTATGATGTTATTATATCATTTATTTACTACAACTTGATGAACAACAGATTGATCGATAAACAACCTACCCACAGTAGTTACCTACCTACCTATGTCAAATTTAAATAAATTAAAAGTTTGACAATGATATGTTAAATTCTTATTGGTAAATAAAAAAAATGAAATTTCGCATTATTTCATACAAATGATATTTGAATCAACATCCATTTATTTAGTGGAATGCATTTTTGCGTGAGAAAAATAATAAGATCTTTTCCTACTACATTGATCTCAATCATGATCTATCTGCGCAAGTCGAGGGAATATTTATCCGGTTTGATTAATGTAAATAATTACAAAATAGACGTCATCACGTTGCAATGAATTATGTAAATAAAAATACCCGAGTCTGCCTATGACACTATTAAAATATATGGACCGAAATACATGTAATCAAAACTAATAGCGAGTGATTTAAAAGGCCGTAAAGAATAATCAGAGCAGCAGAAGACAACACACCGCGAGGTAGGTGAGGGCCCGCGGGACGATACCATAAATTCATCCGTGACATGTAAAATGTTATGGAAGACAATGCAGATCCGGCAAGTTGTTTTATTAAAACACACAAACAAATAATGAAAATATAAAGATGTAACACAATAAAAAATATTTAAGAATACACGAGGAATTAGGATGCTGGCTTTATAGCGTAGTATGTATTGTAGAATAAAGAAGAGATCGCTGTAATGGTTTGGTCGTGAGGAACGAGTGAGAGGGTGGTAAAGAAAATAATAGATGAGGCGTATTGAAACCAAAAGGAACAGAAGACCTGACATGATCGTAAAAATCAAATAATATTAGAGGAAAAATGTACAAGAAAAAATTGATGAACCAGGATACAAGAGTGTGCGTTTTATCCTCTCTCTACGCCTGCGGTAAAAGGCGAAACGTTTGGTTAGTTTAAGTCAAGATTGTTTAGAGAAAAAATCTTTCCCCACAACGATAAAAAAAACAGTGTATTTTATCCGCTCGAACACCTAAGCAGGTACTAGGAGTGCAGACATAACGAGGAGATGATATATCGGAATGTAAACGTAGGGCGGGGCGGGGGTCGGCGCTAAAATACCACACAGACCACGCCGCGAGCGCCTAGCCCCGGTCACGTGGCCACACACGCACGCATACTAATCACCCATTCAAGGTATCGGGAGAGCATATATGTAAATAGTCATTTGTATCGAGGACCATATACGGGCTATAAACATACGACAATAATAGCGGGATCGGGCGCCAAGCACGAGTTTATCGTCTAGCACGAGCCAGTTGGGTAAAATATGGCTATCAATGTATGTATCTCATGAATCATTATAGAAAATGCATTAATACTATAAACAATATGGTTCATTTTATACTGTGGGTCTACCATGCAGAAAATCAATGTGTAAAAATTAAAAATCGCATATGTATCATACATAGCTCGACAGAAAAGTTCTAAGAAAAAGCTCACTCATTCCTTTCTGATCATTCTACGACGTAGGAAAGAAGAAGAACGAGATAATTTTGGTAGTTAGTGAATTACTTGATTGTCCACTTAATTAAAAAAAAGTTAATTTACTTATTTCACCACATAGACCACAACACTTCTTATTGTAAACACACATTTAAATTCATCCCCTTCCTCATGCCATCTTTTCTCCCCGTCTTTCTCCTTTCCTCTTTGGAATCAAACTGTTTAACTTTTACATTTCTTTTTATTTCACTTGTTATTTTTATTTCAATAATCTTACTACATAGTTATCGTTATCAATAATCCATGGTAATTTAGAGGAATCGGATATTTTTTGTTCTCATATCATACCAATAAGTTTCCCAAATAGAATAAAATTAAAATATCTTAAGGAAAATAAGAATTTATACATGTAGTATGATGTACATATTTTTTATTTTGTTTTAATTGTATAATTTATAAACATATGAAGAGCGTGTCGTAGCACGTTCCCTGAAATGAACTTCCGTTTTTTAATATAATAAAAATAAATAAGCCAATCAAAAATGACAGGAAAATAATAAAATAATCTTGTTTTCTCACATAGATTAGTTACATATAAATGGAGTAGGTACTTAAATAACGTTACTTGAACTACTTATTACGGTAGGATACGCAAATCTCAGATGATACATTTAAAAAAAATGGAACGTCGAAAAAATTGATTTTTTAATAGAGATGCGAACACATAACACGTGTCGCATCAATATTGTTACTAAACTAAGCTAAAAAAGCCTGTGTTATGAAAATAGGACTAACTTGCCGGTGGGGTGAATGGGGACCAGAGCCGCCGACCACCAGATAA
Source organism: Agrypnia vestita (assembly GCA_016648135.1). Taxonomy (NCBI): domain Eukaryota; kingdom Metazoa; phylum Arthropoda; class Insecta; order Trichoptera; family Phryganeidae; genus Agrypnia; species Agrypnia vestita. The sequence continues at coordinate 179,003 of JADDOH010004769.1, read as the reverse complement.
AAGGCGATCGTCATGACTAACAAGCTTCTTAATTTATTGCATTGAAAGTGTGACCGACGTACAAACGGCGAGGATTAATCTAATTACAATGAAGATAGATATTTATATAACGCCCAGAAATTTTTATGAATATATGTTTAAATAAATTTTTGACACGATTTGGAGTGCTAAAGTTTTAGGATTAGCTAAGAAAGTAACAGGAGTACAGGACAATCGTGGAGACAAAGAGGTCGCCAATGGTGATAATGTATGGATCGTATCACCCCAGGTGGAATGGGCGCGCCGCGCGTGCCGCCATTACAGGCCCTATACAGAATTTTTATATGATCTCCTTCACGTGACCATGTGACACAATCGAAACATTTACCTGAACAGGATTTAAAATACTCGACATTATAATTCGACATTATAAATTCTTCCGCGGGTCGGTATTTTACCCAGCCGACGACCCGAACATGGATCTTTTGGCTGTCAGACAACCGGGTCAAAAGATCACTTGCTTCTTCATAATGGTGAAGAAATATAGATTGAAAAGATTAATTTATGACGCGTGTTTTGGTGCTGGGGAGGACCATGTTTGATCTTTGGGATTTGGAGTCTGGTGCCTAGTGACGAGGATACATTTTGATAACAAATATCATACGAGTCATTTCAGTAAACAAGTATCAAAAAGGGAGATGTATCAATAATCTCAGTTCCGCAATAGTATTGTTAGCTGACACTATTGTAGACCACCTTCAATTTCTATTAAAATCATCAGTCCAAGTGGACAAAATCTTCTGCGTGTAATCATCACAACATCACATCATAACACATCAGCCCTGATGATCGACCCTGCAATGGGGTACGAAACGTCGGTCAGAGAGGTCAGATATACACGGAAGAATATCCCAGAAAACTACACACAGAAGATTCTGAACGGCCGTGAAAACTTGAGAAATTTTTAAATAGACAAAATAATGTTTAAGAAAGACAAATATTTAAGAAGAAAAAAAAGACAAATGTTTAAGGAAGTCGTTAATTAATTAGTGCATTAATGTAAAAAAATAAGCAAGACGAATGCCGATATTTACAGACATTTGTATGGAGACAATAATATAAGTTATTAAATATGATAGATTCTTTAATATAATAAGAAAGGAAGAGAAAGAAAACTTGAGGGTGAGTCACAATACAAAGAAACTGTGAATAAGAAAGAATAAGCGTTTAGCATATAAATCAACGCTGATGATATTTAAAAATAAACTAAATACGATATTCATTTTCTACCCCATATAAAATGCTACAAAAATTGTAATATCAAAATATTATCAAAACATTTCATATTTTCTTGGTGAAATTTATGTGATGTGCTAAATTAATGATTGGCCTTTCAAATAAAAATTTCTTAATTAATCTGAAACTCATCCTTGTCAATTTAATGCAAACGATACTATAATGATATTTCCAGACTCTTAATTAGTAACAATTTATGTACAAGGTATACAAATTTTGTTAGGACATAAACAAATCGTATGTTTTTTGAGATAATAGTGGTAATAAGAATTACCCAGATTCGTGCAAAAGAAACTAATTTATTCATAGCAAAAACTACCACGGTAGTTATGAAAATATAAAAATACTAGAATCTCAGAGGAGGATAATAATTGCCACAATACAAACGCATAAAAATATTAAGGAACCAAATCATTCACGATTGCCATAAAAATGAATAATAAACTACGATATAGAATGTAACCAAAGAATGATCTCTTTATGAGCCATATCCAGACACAAAGTAGTATGTGCGAATGTGCAGATATTTCAGAATATGTTATTTATAAATTATATCATGTAATCATTATTTTTTATGAATAATATGCTGTATACATTTTTATGTCGTAATTATGACTTTAAAGACTACATATAAATGTGGAATGTTTATTTCATTATAGGTATTAGCTCAATGATACTTGTAAAATATATACATTTGTGTAATACAGGACGACCCAAAAAGTGTACACACTGTTTAACGGATCATAATTTTCTGAAATTTATTTATTTTCAGAGGGTAATAATTAGAAATAATGAATGGACCGAGATTAACATTTGAAAAAAGAAAACATATTTTAAAATGCTATTGGAAGTATGAAAAAGTAGCAGAAGTACAAAGACAATAGAGTAGGGAGTTTAAGGCAGAACCACCTACACGACTTACAATGAATCGGATGAAAGATAAATTAAGATAAACGAATAGAACTGTTCAGGGTATTCATAGAAGACAGAAACATTCCGGAAGACCAAGGACATCAATAAGCTTTAATAGCCAACAACGAGTGAATCTCCAAACATCCAAAAAATCTGTAAGACACAAAAGTTGTGAGATAGACTATATATATATATAAAGCAAATCAAGTGTGCAACGCAGTTTAAGACGTTGTAAATGGAAAAGTTACATTCCAACAAAGGCACATACTATCAATGAGGATCGTCTGGAGGACCTCTGCACTATCATCGTGATATAAGAGCATATCTTGATGAGAAACTTCCAAACAAATGGCTTGGAGGAAGAAATCCCATAGGATACCCTGACCGTTCCCCAAACCTGACGCCACTTGACTTTTTCTTGTAGGGATACCTTAAAAGTAAAGTATACGCCAGAAAATCTACGACCTACGATTAAAAGCCGCAATTAAGCAAGAAGCGAAGCGACAGCACTAAATGAAATGTTTTCTGAAGATTGTGAATCGATAGCCCACCAACATCGGCAGTGATTGACCAGAACGGTGATAATTCTGAACATCTGCGGTAGGAGGAAAAGTTAAACATGTAATGTAGATAATTTCGCAATTTAAATATTTAAGTTAATTTTTTGTTTATTTTGTTTATTTGTTTATTTTACATTTGTTAATATAAATTACTAATAAACCTGTTCTGTGGCAGTTTTTCTCATTTGATAGTTATGTAATAGTAACAAATAACAATAATAAAGAAGTATAAATGTAAAAAAGAAAGCACAAGTAATACACACAGTCATAAGAATACATATCTAAAAAAAAGAAAATATACACATAAAATTAAGAAAAGAATTTAAGTAAATACAAAAATAAATACAAAAGATAAGATACAAAAAAAAAAAAATTAAGTAGATACCAAAATAAATACTATATTAGAGTATACTTGAAATTAAAAAAGCAGATTTTGCCTATTCAGAGGTCAAGGGCGGATCACTTCTTCAGCATACCATCCACCTGATATTTTTATAAGATTAGAAATTCGGTATTTAAAAGGTTTGTGTATTGTAATTTCTTTAGTTTCATTTTTCAAGTTTCATGTTAAGTTACATTATAAATAAGTTGTAATCATTACAACTGTGTCTACATTTTACGGGATATCCTGTATAATGTATGTAGGAATAAACAAACAAAGTAAGTATTCTAAATACAAGTATTCGTTTAAGCTTCTCCACGTGCCCCAAGGACTACCTTCATTACAACGCCAATAATTATATTTTAATTAAAGTATTTGAACACGAGACACGGTCGTAAAACTGTCGCGTCCTTGTGTTGAATCAATAACATCTAAATTATATATCAAAGCTTATGAATGTTATGAAATTAGACAAACTTAATGGCTTATAAAATCCGTTTGACATTATATTTACCGTGACAAGAGGAGCTGTAAGAGATACAAAAAGTAATAAAACTTTATAGAAAAACACTGCCCGTCCAATAAATAATAAACGTTTACATACGGCTTAATTATAATGAATGCTGTGTGGCGTATTATAATTTGCATATTAATTGGAAGTATTTTGCTATGATGTGTAATCTATGAAGACAGCAATTTTTTATCGCGAAGTCAGCGTTTCAAATGTGCTATTCAATTTCCAATAATTATGATTTTCCCTTCAAATAGAGTTTATTGTTATTACAGGTATTTATTTTCAGAATTTAGAAATATTATTTAAATAAAGTTTTTCAGTAATAAAAAAAATATTTATTAACTATAAAGGTACTTCAAGGTTTCGGGATAGAATTGAAATATTGTGGGCATTTTTAAATTAGATTAGATGCATTATGATGCCTTATAATTTTCATACTAGACTAGATAGAAGACTGTATTAAAAAGGAGTATCAATCGATTAAATAAAAATTCATTAGAAACATATACAGGATGTTCTAAACGAAACGTGAAAACTTTTAATACATATAGATGAGATTCGACGTCAGTCTGATTGAAAATGGTTATAAAAAATATTGTCTAAAATATTCCATTACCACAATTATATTGCAATGAGTGACAGTGCGCAAAAAAAATTTACGCACTGTCACTTGTCACAAAACTATCGAAAAATCGAGAACGGCCTGTAACAAGCTAGGGTGATCTATAACCTTGGGGAAACGTCTACATATGTCCAGAAACGTTTAGAAGCGAAGACAACGTACTCCTAAAAACTAGTAAAATCTAGGAGATTCGATACCAGCATTTTCGGATATAAATACAGCGCCGGCCGAGGTGCGGGAGTTGTTGTAATCGCATTCACAGTTGAAATTGACCGCGAAGTACGTGCACACGAATCGACGCGATAAACCTTAGAAAATAATCGAGCGAAAAACTTGCCTAATTGGCGAAAGAAATGAGCGATTAATACGTGAGTATCGGATGGGATGTTCTAGTGAATGTAAAATATGTGTAACCCGGCGATAAATAAAGTGTTTATTTACGAGTGATATATGGTGAAATAGTGTAATTCAAAGAAGTGAAGTTTAATAGTGTTAAGTGACTTTGAATAGTTAATTAATCCTGTAATTAATAAATCGCTAATTATTTTCCAGTGTTTTCATTCATTCCTGCCACAGCCACGACACGTGACTATATTTAAAAAAAATATATTTTTTTATTTTCAAATAACACGAAGATGATCTAAATAAAAAAGTGACCAAACGGTCAATGCGTACGTAAGTAAGTACATCATTTTCTGAGCATACAATCATTACTATTACAATAATAAAGTATTCCATTACCTAGGTATATAAGAAAAACCAAGGTTGCGGATATAGTACAGGCGTCGCTGAGTTGAAATTATAACGGACACGCGACTAGCCTGTCCGATGAACGATATAAAGAAGGGGGAGGCCTATGTCCAGCAGTGAATGCAAGGTAGGAGGCTGAAGAAGAAGAAGAATACTTAATGTAATGTTAATTTGATGATATTTTTTGCAGCATTCAATAACCTATTTCTTAAACCTACAGAGTTTATTTCATAGCATAAAGTTTTTTGCTATTATCTCAGTGACGTAGCATTTTAGACCAACATTTTTTAAACATTTTCAGATCATTAATCAGATACACCTATACTAAAAGTTATGAAAGATTCGTTAAGACCATGCTCTATTATTATTTTATTTTATATTTACTTAAGTATTAATAATTTGAGGACCTGGCATACAATAAAATGATGAAAATATATTATTATAATAAAGTAGTCTCCAGATCAATTATAAATGGTATTTGCGTGTGTTTAATGTAATCTTAAGTTATAAAACTCAATAAGCAAAATATATATATATAAATCATTATTTCTGTCGGCAATGTGGTAATGAGATCATTAAAGCCAAATGGCGTCACACTGCGCGGATCTTCCGCCGCGTCTTTTCCGTGGCGTAAAATCGGAAAAGCAAATGGGCTGACCGATCATCCGCGTAGTGTGTTTTATAAGCGCGTATCGTGTGGAAAGAAATGCAGCGGCGTTCCGCGACCGAAGAGACGCGACCTTATTAACCCTTTTTTGTGTAGCTCCGGCGACGAGCTGATTAAAATTGTATAAATTATAACCTTTGTTTATTAAGAAGGCGAATTAAATTCGCAAAATCGAATCCAGAGGACTCCCTCCATACGAATTTTACAAAAAACGGAACGGCAAATAAATGACTTACTTCAAAGGACATTACCATATTCATTCGCGAAATGCAAACATACTTAGCGGCGGTCATTAAGGCAGAATGCACTGAAGTATGCTGCAATACCCAACACCGATAGGAATACCACCGCAAGTGGCTGATGAATTATTCATAGCCGCCTTGGCTGCTCCAGTTCCGCGGACGTGCGGGAGACCGGGGCAAGCCGAGACATGCATATTTAAAAAGAAAAAACGCACGACTCGCGCACGTGTAGCACACCACCCCTGCGTGGAATAAATTTTTCTGATTCGCCCTGCCACCGCACCGACGCACCACCTCGTATACGACACACAAGTTGAGAAATTTATTTATTTATTTCAATATACAGAACAAAAAGTACCTGTTACATAATAGCAGGTATATACAAGAAATCAAAAGAGTAAAGCAAAAAATTATATTCGGAATTAATACATATTCTTAAGGAACCGGCATGTAAAATTTCCGTAATATATTAGACGGGTTACAGCTAGTACATAATAACTTTAACAACTTTTTAACTATACATAACCGCATCGAGTTATGGTGTTAATTACGATTTATCGATACAAAGTCTTTTCAGTCTTTTATTGAAGATTCTTGCGTTATTTATCTTTGTATCACTAGAAAGTCTATTACAGATGTAAATAGCTTTCTACCGTTCTTTATTTGCTCTGGGTTTATTTATTTTATTCCATTTTCCATTTAATGGTTTTCTTACAGCCATATAATTAATAAATCTTGAAAAAAAACAATTATTGAAGTACTGAGTCGTGGGCCAATTACAGGAAGCACACATATACAAGAATATTAAACCAGGATCGATAAAAAAATAACAAAAAATAATATGTCAAATAGTGAGTTTGTGTGAGTGTGTGTATTTGTGTGTTTTTTTATGTGTCCGTGTGTGTATGCGTTTTTATGTGTTCGTGTGTGTGTTCACATTTGTGGGAAGAAAAATGTCATCGCGCGAGTTCATACGTAAGGGATTTTGTAAACTGCTCAAAACTTAAATATAAAATATCGAGATCTGCAAAGGCAGCGTCATAAATATTTATCACTTTTTATATTTATTTGTCGCTATTTTGATACAAAGTGACATTTATTTTCAAACAATACGATTGAAAGTTTTAACCGTGATTACAAAAACCGGATTCCACAGATTTTAAAAATGCAAGGAATGATAAAATAAAATAATCAAAAAATGTTTCATTTATTCGACTCGCGATGATTTCGCAATGCGAACTGTTTTCCAATACAATACCGTTGATCGAAAGCCATCCAATAGTTAATTTATCACACGTATCCGTTTTTTGCGATTTCGGAAACTCACCATGACCGCGCAGCCCCGGTCTCCCCGGTGCGCGCGCAACTGCCCCGCGGCGATAGACAGTCCCGGACCACCCGGCTGTGGGCGGACCAATTACATCACGCCACGCGATTTATGGACCGCGTGATGGATCCCTTGACGAGTTCCGCAGGACAAGATAGGTTCCATTCTTGTATTTAATCTGTATGTTAACCCTTCGGGGGTGGCGAAGCGATCTATCTCCGCCGGCTGAGGGCGTCGAACCATCATAATCAATATAACACATACTTCATCTAAATATTAAAAACTAACCCATAAAAACCAAGTTTTTATTATACTCCCTTTCTCATTTAGTAGTGGAAACAGGTTTGGCGCTTAACCTACGCGTTGGGCTCGAGTCGGGCGACGCTACGAAAGCGAGTAATAAAAAATTTCTAAAAATCCAAAATTATACTATAATTATTAATTTTTTTTTAACAAAAATTTGTTAGATCATTTTTATCGTCACCACGAGTTTGTCAGTAAAGTTTCAACTCGATTGGATCACGGGAAAAGGGTTAAAAATCGATCCAAAGTTTTTTCGATACATAAGCAAGCAAGCAAGCAGACGCTACGAGTTAAAAGAAAGGGAGTAAAAAGAGGCTTAAAGCAATTGGTACTACAAGATAAATTAACAACATAAAACGCTAAATCCAAAAACTGAATGCTTTGGCTCATTTTATATCAACAGTAGTTAGGCTGTTCCTATATATTGTGTCATCTTGAGTTAGAAAATGACACCCTTATTAAATTGCAGAAAAATGTCCCAAGTTTTTTATTAGAATTTTTTACCCCCTTCGAATTCATGACTTAAATATAAAACACTTATAAAGTTTATAACAATAATATGGTATTATTAAAATAGTCTAAGTGAAAAGCGCTGAAGCGCTTATAGTAGAAAGTGTAATAGGAGGTCTAACCGCATGTAAAATAGATGACTTTTGGTAATTTAATTTGAGATTTGTAAGTAATTGTGTCGATGATTGATAACTGATATATCGACGGTCTCTGCGCATACTGTCGAATCTGCAAAAATTCTTTTTTCGTTCAACTATCTTTAACCATCATAATCTAATTTACTCTATATTTTCGGAAAATGTTGAAAAAAAATCATTTTAATTTCGAAAAAAGCATATGTTAGAGGAAAATTAAACTTTTTTTAAACATTATCGGAAAATATAGAGTAAATCGAATGGATAAAGATATTAAAACGAAAAGATTTGGCAGTATAGGTACGTGGGGACCGTCGATATAACTGTCGTCTAGTATCGATGGTTGCCTGTCTAAATAAGAAAAATCAGTTATTAATCATCAATAAAATTAAAAATTAATCTAAAATAACGGTTACTGTGTAACCGGTTAAAATATAAGTTTCTTATATTTCTTCGGCGGTCCCTCGTCGCGAGGATGACTGCCATGTTTTAATTATGCGTCCGAGCGTGGCTGAGGAGCTTTATTCTGAAACCGCACACCCTTCCACAAGTTTTTTTTTTTAAATACCGCCACCACTATCAGTCGATACCAGTATAGATTGAAAAAAATACATATTGAAGTTAGACCACTTTCGACTAGTAATTTAGGCAGGTTTATACCTGCAAAGTATTATGGGCTAGCTTTGCTACACCCTGTATTTTATTTATTTTTTTATTATTAAATTTATTTTAATTAAATATTTAAAAAAAATTATATAAAAATAACCTTAAGGAAACCGATTATTTTTTCTGTGACTGGTAAATCGGAAACGATTACTGAATTCCAATAGCATGAGATTTTTTGCTAAAACGTGAATATAAAAGTCTTAAAATTTATTTTTGTATGTAGGTACATTTGCTTGTTCCACAAAAAACAATTAAAATCATAATTCATTTCCAGACAAAGGGGACCCTAATGACAGTCAATCTTAAGTACGGCGCCAGAAATAAAAATCTAAGGTTCAAAAAAACACTCGTGAGTCAGTCACACTTCTGTTTTGTACCCCAATAAAATAACGGCGGCCCCCGATGTGTCCTTTGCGGGAAGCCTTCAAAATTATGTGACAGTTTTAGTATGGAAAAAGCACACAAAACACACAGTGCCTCGTAGCGGTCGGCCATCGCTTCACTGCAGCGTTTGGTCCGAAGGCTATTATTAAACATCACATGACTAATATTATATCCAGTTTGCATGCTTTAACAAGTTAAAACAATAGTTATTATATAGAAATTTATCCCTTTGTGGGCAAAATCTAGTAACTGTGTTCTCAAAACGTACATATAGAAATATTGTTGAAAATATAAATAGATCTACAAAAAGAGTTAAAAATAAATTTTATAATTTTCAGGTGTATTCTAGTGTATATGTTAAATAATACATATAATTAAAAAATATAACACTTTAAAAATATATAGGTATAATTATCAGCTGTGAAATCTATGTATAAGTACTATGTCATGAGAAGGACCATAGATGTACTTTTGGCAAAATTTAATGCAATACGCTGCGATAAATAAAGAAAAAGAAGCAAATAAAACAATAAAAATCAGAAAACTTTAACATATCGGACACGTGACGAAACATCCAGAGAAGTACGAGATCTTGAACCTCGTATTTCAGGGTAAGATTGCCCAAGTCAGGGCCCTGGTAGAAGCAGAACATCATGGCTGAAAAACCCAAAACAGTGCTTTGGCCAGTCTACCTTAGAACTTATTCCGGACCGCAGTAAATAACTAGCTAGGGTAGGAGCCAGCGACCGCCAGACTTCCGTTATAGTGTAAAACCTAACGAATGCGAATGGTCAGATGCTACGTTTTCAGTATAATTCTATGGAATGGAAGCATGGACGCTTACCGAAGAATTGATAAGGCGATTTGAGGCATTCGAGATGTGGATCTACAGAAGAATTCTCAAAATAAGCTGGATGGACAGTTACGAATGAAGATGTTATGGCTCGGATGAATAAAGAAAAAGAAGTTATAAAAACAATAAAAATCCGAAAACTTCAATATCTAGGACATGTGATGAGACATCCAGAGAAATACAAGATCTTACATCTCATAATGCAGGGAAAGATTGCCGGAAGTTGGGGCCCTGGAAGAAGGAGGACTTCATGACTGAAAAACTTGAGACAGTGGTTTGGTCAGTCTACTGTGGAGCTATTTCGGGCCGCAGTAAACAAAATAGCCAACATGATTGCCAACGTCCATTAAACGGACAGGGCACGAGAAGAAGAAGAAATAGAACCTGAAAATGTTTGTAAATGTACACTATAGTAGATAAGGTTTGGATATTATGACATTTGAGTTAGGGGGATTTCGGCAGATAACAGGTAATACAGGTACAAAAAAATTAAAAGTGTAAGTATAACGTTAAAATATAAGGTATCAGGTAAAATTGTTAAATAGTGGTCCGAATAAAATATATAAAAATCACTTTTGTTATCATAACGCAAATGACATGATTATTTATAGAGCTTCAAAGCGTCTAGCGGAAGAAATGACCAGCGAAAAGCGTGTGGCAAAGATTAATACGAGTGCATAGTACTGTCCCGTTAAACATAATAAAAAATCAGGTTTGTTATTTTTACTTACTCATTTTTTTGTACCTGTATTACCTTTTATCTGCCGAAATCAAATGTCATGATATCCCAATTTACAATAGTGTACATCTAGAGAAAATATTTCAGATTTGATACTGTAGTGTTATCGCTAACTCTTAGTCTACAACTTATCTGTTTAGTCTAAAAGTGATGATAGACAACGCCCGTTGAATGGATTTATTTATTTATTTAAACGGTTTGAAATAACCTTTTACAATTCAATATAGTATATAGTTACATTAATTATATTTACTCCGTACAGTTGTAGTTTCATAATAATATTTAGGAGTTAGACAATATAGAGAATAAAGATTTTATAATAGGATTTCAATAGTGTATAGGCACAAATATATAGGTACATTATTTAAGAAATTTTGACATAATTTATGTGAGATTACTTTATTTACTCTTCGGTAAAATTTTTGAAGAGGTTAGTTAAAGCAATTGTGTAACAAGATTGTAGATTTAACGTTAAAAATGTCTTAATTTTTGGACGTGTTACCATTTCTCATAATTCTACAGAGCGGTTTATTATATTCAGCATTGGTAATGTTATTGTTACAATAAAACAGTGTGGATGCCCTGGTGTATCTATTGGGTACATGTATATTGATTAGGTTTAGTAGAGCAGGGCTGTCAATCACACTGTTTAAAATTTTAAAGAGAAAAATTAAATCAGACATTTTTCGTCTTATTGATAGAGTTTTCAAATTGGTGATAGATACGGATACGTTACAAGAAGAAGAATTAGTACACGTGTGAGATTCTGGATCCTTCTTGATCTGACGTCATCGATCATCCGCAACGCTCGAGATAAACAACGCAATGAATGCTCCCTTAAAAGGCTGTAAACGATGCAGGACCAATGTAAGAGTCACGCGTGACATTAGTTTGCATTGTTTATAGCCTGTTACGCAAGCGGAACAGGTAGATATGCTTATTAAGGGACACGACATTGTGGGTACGTGCAACAAAGGACGTCAAGCGGAGGCCCGTGAGACGTTCGTCTGCCTATCTCGGGTACGGATCTGGTGACAGGCCCGCCAACAGCACATGTCGGAAGGCTGCGGACAGGTGACGTCACACCCAGGGGTGGGACAACAGGTAGAACAGAACGCTACGAGTCTCGGGTATAGGTCTTTTCGGGCAAATATTGTCAGATCAATCCTTTCTTTTGCAAATAATTCATAGCCCTTTTGATTCTCCTGAAATCACCAGGTTGCTAGCTTTCCACGTCGCATTCCGACCTACCAGACAGAAGTACCTCTTTCCTCTTCTAATTTATCAAACCAACAATAGGAAAACCTCTCCCATTCCACGCGTATGCTCAGATTATAATTACCTTTTAAATTCAATAGATATTTTTAACACTAAATATGAAGAGCATCGTCCAATGGTGAGGCAGATACTAGAAACTCGTCCCCCTCCCTGTATACATCACGAGTCCCTTTGTATCTATGTTAAAGTTAAATTTGAAACAATCGGTTAAATTATGTTTTATCTGTCAATGTCAAATTGACTATCTATGGTTATGTCCTATTTGTGTTATTCTTTAATTGTGGGAGACATTTAACTATTTTTTTTGTATTTCATCTTACCAAGCGATTGTAAGGTCTCTGTTGGATGACCAAATAAAAAAATATATATTAGGTCCTTACATATGAAATTGGCGTTTAGTATGGGAGGAACATAAAGCCGATTTTTTTTTATTATAATATTTTTATTTAATCAAAGTATGTACCATTGCTATCTATGCACTTTTGCCATCTCATAGGTAGTTCATCGATCCCTTTACTAAAAAAACCATTCGGACGGGAATCAATAAAATCTTTGAAGGCGGTTTGGACTGCCCCATCGGAGTTGAATTTTTTCCTTTGCAAGAAGTTATCCAAATTACGAAAAAAATGGTAATCTGTTGGGGCAAGGTCCGGAGAGTACGGTGGATGTCTTAGACATTCCAATTGAAGCTCCTCTAATTTGGTAGCCGTCTGTTGTGCAGTGTGTGGTCTAGCGTTATCATGAAGCAGCAGTGGCCTAGAGCGATTAACCAGCCTCGGTTGTTTAGCAGCTAGCTTTTCCATCATGGTTTGCAGTTGCTGACAATAGACATCTGCCGTAATCATATGGCCAGATTTAAGATTTAAAATCCCTTCATTATTGTGCTGGTTGAGTAATGCAACGCAGCAGTCAACGCGCGTTTGTTGATTTGCTTCACTCAATTCGTGAGGTACCCACCTTTCAAGCTTTTTCACCTTACCAATTTGCTTCAAGTGGATTAAAACAGTTTTATCACTAACACCGCAGCCTGCAGCTAACTCGGATGTGGTTTGCGATGGATCCGCTTCCACAATAGCCTTCAATTCTTCATTATCAACTTTGGTCTCCGGCCGTCCACGGGGCTTGTTCTGCAGGTCGAAATTTCCAGAACGAAAACGTTGGAACCAAAAACGCACTGTGTTTTCTTTTGCGGCACCGTCGCCATACACATCATTAATCCTTCGAGCCGTTTCTGCAGCACTGGTGCCACGGTGGAACTCGTACTCGTAAATAACGCGATATTTCAAGTTTTTCATTTTGTAAACTGAGTGACGCAAAGAAAAAAACAATTGAGGAAAAAACAAATGAATTATAATTTTCAAAACACAAATACATGAGTAAATAGCTGTATAAATTTGGATTTGGAATTCCTAACCAAAAAGAAGATATTTGAGATCAAATTTGCCAGTACGGCAAAACATCAATTTCATATGTAAGGACCTAATATATAAGCTTGCAATCGAGTGATGGCATTTTAACCGGTGACACACAAACCGTTTTTTGAGATATAAAACAAAAATAAGTCAGGAGTACTGAAAAAATGCTAACTTTGATAGGTATTGCGTAACTTCAAAATTACTGATATTAGGTCACGGCTGCTTGAACATTTTCAACTCGTAATCAAGGCGGAAATATAGTCGTGAGAGGTTATTAATGTCTTCCAAATACATCCCTGTATATTTTTTTTTAGGCGCGTTTAGTGTGAAATTTTAGGATGCAAGTCATCTCAGCGACCTCTTCTAATTGAACACACGGTCGCTTAGGCGCATGTGATTTTCTGCACATACACCTAAGCGACCACATTCAGTCTACTTTCCTTCATTTTTGCCATTTCATACGTATGAGTTTGTACCAGAACAACAGTAAGTATGTATGTTTCTAACAAAATAATATGGGTGTTATAGTTATATTTTTAGCATTAGAGATTGAAGTATTTGCAGTAGGTACTTAGTATTTATGTTACGAATATACACAAAAAATATTAGTACATTGAAAATAAATAAAATACAGTATGTACACCCCTGCCTTTAATCACAAGAGTTTGGTGAATTTTATTTAAGTTTTCTTATAAGGAAAACATATAAGAAAACTTAAATAAAATTCACCAAGGTACTAAACTGACAAGAAAATAATGTAATACAAGTTTTTCTATAAATAAACCAAGGCGTGGACAGTAGGTATGCGTCCATAATTTTAATTATTTTGTAAAATGTCTTTATATATAATGAATTGTATCCGTAGAAGCATGTAAACGGTAAAGAACTTGTTCGTCAATATTATTGATTTTGATTTGAAAAAATCTAAATGCAGTTTAAAATAAAGTCATTAAATGTATTAAGGGTATTCTTATAATTGTATTGAAATGAGTAGTGAAAGAATAGTAAGTAGAAGGAGAACAGATTATTTTTAATGGAGAGTGTACTTAGTAGGGACAAAAAGTAACACTGCGAATATGGTGGTAGGAAGAGAGCAGTGCACGGTGAGCTTGCAAGGGGCGCAGATAAAACAAGTCGACAAATTATTTGAATTTATATCTCGAAATGGAATTTTCTTGTTACTAGAGACAGGAAAGCGAACTTGTAGAAGAATTGAATATGCTGGTGGTATTCTACATCCCCTTTATGTGCCGAAACCAAACTGACCATTTTTAGCCCCAATTAAGGGCAGATTGTATTGACTTGGATTACAGTAGAATTAAGCTGAAATTCTCGTTTAAGCCGGTGCGCGGATTTTTGACATGTGTCATTAGAATAGTTTTTATTCTATGTTTCGACATATAAGTGTCGAAGGCATAGAAAATTACGTGTGTGGTCGGGGGACCCCCGTCAGAAACGAAGTTCCTTACGCCTTTTCTTTAATTCCGAATATAATTCCATATGGAGACTGTTGGAAACGATACGTTGAAGTTTTTTTTCGATTTTTACTCCCTTTATATTAACTCGTGGCATCTACTTGCTTGCTTGCCGGCTTGCCGTCGAAAAAACTTTAGATCGATTTTTGACCCTTTTCCCGTGATCCAATCGAGCTGAAACTTTGCAAGCAGACTCGTAGCGACGATAAAGAAGATCTATCAAATTTTCGTCAAAAAATAATAATAATTATAGTAATATTTTGGATTATTAAAATTTTTAATAGTTTTTTCAAATTGGAATCATTACAAAAGTTTGATTACTAGCAACTCGGCCCGAAAACGTCGCGGAATATTTTCTAAATTTGAATTACTCCGTCGGTATACATAATAGGTACTACACTACGAATTTCGAAAAATTATGACAATTGGTTTACAGCACACTCCGGTTTCTTGGAAAGAAATCAAATAATAAAGAGATATTTTTAGAGATTTCTAACATAGATATTTGTCTGGACATGTTTCATTTTCAGTCAATCAATTATTTAATTACATGATGGTAAACTTAATTTACAAAGAAAGGGAGTAAAATAAAAACTTGGTTTTTATGGGTTAGTTTTTTTTTTCTCCTTCAATACTCTTTTTCGACGCTGAGCATATGATTTCACTATAGTTTCTCTGTAATTAGTAAATATTAAACATTCGAATTATATTAAACGTGTATACCTAAACACTTACTTTTTTAAGTTAGTATTACACGTACTTGTTGCAGTCTCCATTTCTCGAATCGACATTGAAAAATTGCAATAATTAAACAATGTAACTCGCGTATGATTTAAAACAAATAAATTTTAACACAATTTTGTGTGTCTAGAAGGTTCCTGTACATTCGATAAATTTCTTGAAAGTTCTGGAAGGAGAATGTTTTAGAAGGTTCGCGAAAGTTCTACGATGATTAGTGTGCTAAAAATTTATGCGTGGGAACCCGTGCGGGCACAGTTAGTATCTAATAAAGGAGAATGCATTATTGATTAATTTGGTGTAATTTTTTGTTGCTGATATGTTCTCTTGTCCTTTTCATTTGGGAAATACGGACACAACTTATGTTAACATGAAGGGAAATCCTTGCCTTAAAAATATTTCGCAGTCGGACAATCACTAAACATTGTAATTTGTTACATATGAAAATCCATAACTTTGACGACAAAATGTTTTTTTTCGTTGTCTTCGTTCAGTCGTAAAAGAGAAGGAGTAAATTTTAATTACATATAAAAACCAAACCTGTGGCAGCTACAATATTGATGTTCCTTATAAATCACCGGTTTAGGGGGCTGTATCGACTCGACCCATCTGGGACTCGAACCGGAGACCAATTAAGACGAGAGCCCGCTGCTTCACCGCTGCGCGGGGAATGCCGAGAGATTTTGTCTCCAAAACTGTGTGAGATTTTTTGTGGTTCGAGTAATGAGAATTCCTGAAATTGTGTCCGTAATGCCTCTCGATTCCTGGAATTCCGTGGAAGAAAACATAAACATATTTGATAATATGTTTACAGCCTTAATCTGATGCCCGGTACTGGAAGGCAGCGGTATGCAAAGCAAGGGCATTACCACCGAAAAAGTAATGTATTGTCATGCATTAAAGCATTAAAACAATTTAAAGTTTAATATATTACCAGTAAGTCTCTGGACACGAGTTATGCGAATACCGTTCTTAAATTTATATTCATTAAATATTTCTAAAATACTTCACACATTTATTTTTACACTGTTTCTAAATTCGTACTATTTTACGTTGTTTTTATTGCTTCGATCACTTTCTAGTAAACTCCGTTCAACATTCGCACACATAATTTTTTTTGCACCAGTAGGAATTTCCTTTATTTATTATCGCTGGAAAATAGGTACCTACGCTGGCCATACTACGTAGCGTTACTTAGCCGTCACGAATGACCTTTTATTTATAAGTATTTTGTATTTATAAGTAAATTCCTTCGAGATTTTTCGAGAGACTTGTTCCAGAGATTACGAGAGACTTTTGGAGCGTTCTAGACGATTAATAAATGGCGTCCAGAATGTTATGGAGTGTTCGAGAGAAATCAATCGTTTTGTTGGCGGTATTCAGTAGGTTCAACATTTTGTTACAATATTGCGTACAGGATGACTCGTAGCTAGTAGAAAAAACTTCTAAGAAGTCTTCTTCTTTAAATTTGGAATAGGAAATACAATTTAAACTTTGAGATTAATGTCTACAGTTACGGAGATAAGCGACATCAAAGCTTGTATATATTTTTTAAATAAATAATATTTGAATACCTACATGTTTTTTAATTGAGTTATTCAATACATTTAACGTGGCTATAAATACTAAGGAGGAAAAGGGACCCACCTTGAGTATTTTGGTTAAATTACATAAAAAACATCATTTGATTGATAGAATTTCCGGTGTCACATAATATGACTGATACAACACAGTGGTAATAATTTATCTAAAAAGGAGACAAAGCAAAAAACGAGACATTTAGATACCAAATCATCGGACAGTTTATACGAACTTTATACATTATCTTTCTTCCCACAATGATTGATCGATCAGGGAGTGGGTTGGGTAGACGGAGGACGACGTGGTACCTGTCCGAAATGTCATTCATACGGGTATACACGATTGTGTTAATGTGATATCTTCCCTAAAATATCGCTAGGTGGTGTATACCTCCCGCCGCGGGGCGCCGGCGCCGCTATTCCACCGGGCAAATGTGGGAAAAAGTTTTTTAAATAAATAAATAATGTTCTTTAAAAAAAATCTGCCAATGCTTGTGAATTTGTGTTATGATTTAAAGGTAAATAAACTAATGCTTTTATTGAACAAATTAGGCTTCTGAAAAATTGTGGAAAAGGGTGATTTTTTTGTGGTAGAGGTAGTCTAATTATCGCGTCACACTGTCAGGGGAATTCATAAGGCTTACTTAGTGTGTCAAAAGAGGGCGGTTTATTATGATAGTAACAAAGTGAGGTTATTTCGAAGCTAAAAGCCGTAAACAGTGCATTCAAAAATAAAACACATCTAGCCCCGGAAACACGAATCTTAAATGTGATGTTTATTTCGTGGAAAACCGTAGGGGAGAATTTTGAAGGAGGGATCAAACATAATAATGTGTCGCAGTGTGACAAAAGGGGAGAAATGATAAAAATGGCAAAGACCCAATACGATTAATTAGAAGAAGTTGTGTGTGTATGAGCGAGATAAAATTTATAATTGTATGTTAACTATATTATCTAAGATGGAGTAAAAGTCACAAGGTAAAAGCTGGCGTGTGTGCGACCTATTAATAACAACAAATATTTTTGTCTCTGTTGCGTCGTTGCATTCTCAACGGGATGCGCACCAGGCGCTTACTCATATACACTCAAATAAGACTGTTTGTGCCAGCTTTTATCATGATATCTATTTATGACATTCGTATACAATTTGGGTGATTAAAATCATAAAAGATATTTTATAACTAAATATCTTTTAGATTTTAACATATATTAATTAATACCCAATTACTCAACATCATACTAAAGGTTACCACAGGATCAGAAATAATATTTTCTAATTGATTTATAGCTCATAAATGTCACATCCGCTAACCGCAGAAAAAAAACACCATTCAGACTCGAAAAAATCATAAATAATTTATCAAACTGCATATATAAAAAAAAAAAGGTCCGAAATTGTTAATTGATTACAGACATTTCAAAATGCCCAAGCAAATACTTTATAACAACAGACGGAGAGGTATGTAAAAACAAAAAAAACGATGATAAACAAACAAATGAGAAATTGCCTAAATAAAATATAAACGTTTGTATAAAAAACGAACCCCCGTCGCACGGACTGAAAAGAGTCTTGACATGGTAACAATGGCGTCCCGCGGTGCGGACATGGCCCACCGAAACTGTTCGGCTATCTCCGGCCATCTCCGGCATTCTTCGGCTGTCACTTGATCCTTTTGTATCGCGCTATTCGCACGGGGTTATAATAATACGAGTAGGTACGTACTCGAACGAAAGATTTATTTTAAACGCGCGAGGCGGTACTTACCTACCAATTCCAAGTTTGCTTAACCCTTAATTACTCGCACGAAGAAAATTACATAACTACTCGCATGGGGTCTCAGGTGACCCCAAATTCCTGGAATTATTTTTAATATTTACTGAATAAATATGTAAATAAAGCTATGTTATCATTAACGTGCTTTATTTGAACTATTATATTTTCAAGAAACAACATGAATTAATATCTAATTAGGTAAAAAACAAACTAAAGTAAAATAAATAGCAAAATTAACATTTTGTACTTATGGTGAGATCAAAGTTAAAAATTACAATGGGACTCTCAGAATCATTATTATCACATTGTTGACAATAAATCAACGAATGATCATTGCACACAAATTTTGCGCTTTTTGCATCTTGTTGCCACTTTGCGATCGTTTTTCCGCAGACGGTTGTTGCAACGCCCACGTTTTGTTGTGGTTGATGGAACGCAATTTTCCAGGTCATGCACTTCTATAAGACGATTTTTTACAATCTTAGGAGTTGCATTGACTTCGAATCGTCATCTCTGGTTATTTTGAATAAGTTCGACATACAATTGCCGCAAGAAATGACTCCTCACTTAAGTACGTAAATTGTCTATATTTACGCGATGCACAACGAGTGCATTCATGCTTGTGACATTTATAATGTAATGTTTGGATAACTTTGTTTTATGACATGTATTTATACACTTAACTAATAATAATATAAATTGAAGTAATAATACACGAAAAAATATAATAAAATAAGCAACTTATCTCTTTCATAAAAGTTACGTAACTACTCGCATGGGGTCACCGCTCAAGAGAAAAAAGACGCATTCTTCCCCTATCGTGACTTGATCGCTACTAAAATGCATACTTTGACATGAGTTAGGAAGCTAGCGGGGGTGCGGGAAAAAAGGGAACACGGTAAGTACTTTTTTTTTAAATGCGAAAGTACTTTGACCCCATGCGAGTAATTAAGGGTTAAAGGATTACTAACCAGACTTTTTTTTTTTACCCTTCCAATACATGTATTAATGTAAAACTTTATGATTTTTAGTATAAAGATAGTCAGTATAAGAGGACTGAATACAAGTTGTGCCTCTCAATATTCAGGTCTATTCACCACATGGCCCCTCAATATATTACCGACTTCTGCCCGCCCTCAATATATTACTTTGATCCGGCATTAAGTAAACAATCGTACTGGAAATTCTTTCGATGATAGTAATTACCTATACATAAAATGATTACAATGAAAGACAAAAAAGAAATTTTGATATTTCTAGTACATCAAACAACAGTGTGCTTTGTACAGCAGAGTCAGCAACTGTACATTACCCTAATGAGAATATCTGCATTGAAAAGTAATTAGGACCACCTACCTCTTGGTCGACTTTCCGGAACTCGGGATCCTCCTCGTCAACCTCGAAGTACAGCTCCGTGGAGGTGATGGACACGGTACCGGGTGCCACCAGTCCTGGAGCAATCAGTCTTGCTTTGCTGCTGATGTTCACGGGACCTGCGGAAAATATATATTTTGGTTAAGTGTGAAATATTTGTGCCAAAATCTGATTCTAAAGTACATATTTTGATTGTAAATTCATTAATATTTATCTAAATGAAATAATTAATAATTCATTCCTCATGTTTCATATGCGCTCTGCCATTCTTTAATAAATTACTCAATCTTAGTATGGGGAGGAGCAGCAAAAAAGTTACTAGAGACAGCTAAGCGAGCACAAAAAGCTATTCTTAGGGTGATGATTATCGGAACTCCTCTTCACAGAGTGCAATGTTTTAGATGTGAAACAAATTTAAATACAGAAGCTCATAAAAAATTACCACTCACATAAACACACTCACTCAGTTATAAACCGCATACACAATACGAGGTAACAAGCGAACAACTTCGCACCAGTACCGAGAGTAAGAATACAATTTACCAACGGTTCTAAATGTTTTTTTTTAATAATATTCCGGTATGTCACCCGATAAAAGGATGTTATTGCCAACCACTAGTCAAAGAATGCGTGCACTCAAATTCATACATGCATGCATACATATAGTTTATTTATATATGCATATTCATATACATATATATCCAATACTGCAAGTAGAGAATTTACAATTGAAAGCAATTAACTTTTAAGAAATGTATCATCTATGTAATTTATATTTTCTAAGCACCAAAACTTTACAATAAAGTAAACGCACACTGGAAAACTTATAGCAGTCTCATCTTACACCAGTCACAAATAAGATATTCATTGACATTGAAATACCACATTGAATATTCACGAATCTATTATGTTTCACAAGTTTCAACTTTAAATCAGCTTCTTATGTATCTCATTTGCTTACTTTTTACTTTACCCATTGTGGTTTTAAAATATTTTGAAAATGTTGGTTAAATGGTGGATTTTGCGACATGACTCTAAGGCGAAGCCAATATTTAATGTTTTGAAATGGCAACAAATTTCTCTCGAGTATATACGGAAATCATTACTTAAAATAATAACTGCATTTCACAAAATATCACAATAAATCAATAACTAAACTCTCTCTTGCACACGACACAACAAAACACCTGGTATTTAATGAATTGATGTGAACTTACCTGTCAAGTCGACATCGAGTTCCCTATCATCAATTAAGAGTTCTGCATCATCCATCAACTCTGAGCTAGAGCCGTGTTGACCAGCACGAGTGTTGGCCAACTGAGAGTGAAATTCTTCTCGAGCCTAGAACAAAAAGTAGCTAAATTACCAATTTTGTACAGATGGTTATGTGTTATAATTACGATCAAACAAATCTCACAAAATGTCTAATGCTAATAGCGTCATAATTGTAAAACAACGACGCATGTGATTTTTCTCAAGTTTGCAGGAGAGCAGTTTGAAGTTTTATTTACATATAGACACTTAACGTCATAGCTCGATAACTATAAAAGATTTTCCTTTGAAACTTGGGTTAGTTATTTAAAGTGGATACCTTTAAAACCTCAAACATAGTCAGCGCAGTACAACAACGTTTTTACACATGTTGCATTGTTCTACGATCGCAAATCAGAACCGTCATTATACCGACATTGTATAACGGTGGTTAAAATAATGAGAAAAAATACACTTTTTATATACTATTTATTCTTTTTTTCACTTTTAAACGATCCAAAAAAGTCAATATGGAATTTTTTGAACATCCGTCATTGTTGTACGATCATGACGATAGGAGATAACTTGACAAATCTCGGTATATAAAAACTGATTGTGTATCATAATGCAAAATGAAAGATGTAATAATATTAGGATAAATACTACTAGTAGCAAAGCAGATGATAAATGCGACCCCGGGTGATTACAGACATGTGACAATGGAGAGGAATGTTACAGTAATACCCCGAGTGGGACCAGCAACGACAATGTATGACGTATGAGCTTTCATACAAGGCATGAGGTTCTTGAATAGTTGCCTACTAAAAATCATCAAGATGTAAGTCATAATTGCAATTAAAAAGTATTCATAATATGTATAATCATTTTGCAAAACAAATTTTCAAAAGCCAAGAAACACTACATAAGGAAATAATGTAATTTATTTTGAAGGTAAAATAAAGGCGGCCGATATCCATTGCCACTGCTCCATGCGTTGCTATATTTACTTCCCAAAATATTTGTGTGGCAGCGTCGAAGGTAGTGAGTGTTCACATTGTCTCTTTATACTTATTTTGCATTCAACCTATGACATTCTATGAAATAAATTAATTAAATATTCTTACTATTCTCAAACTAAGCCAAAAAAGCCTGTGCTATAAAAATAGGACTAAGTTGCTGGTGTCCTGGAATGGGGCTCGAACCACCAACCATCAGATCACTAGGCGAGCGTCCACTACACCAACATGCTATTCAATTAAATTAAATAAATTGAATGAAATAAATTGATTAATTAAGTCTGCGCTAATTGAATAAAATTAGTGTGGACTTCGAATTGTTTGTCCCTTGAATCCCATATAACTCTCTCACTCACATAAATTTCTAAAAATCTGTATGTATATTGACAGCTGTCAAAGCTCAAAAAACCGCCATCGTCAGCACTAGTGACGTGTTTATGCTAACCACATTTCCCACATTAATGCACTCGCTGCCAAGGAAGTGGTCTAAGTGTAAAGCCCACGCTAAAGGATTGGGGAAGAAAGGGAAATGAAAATAATGTATAACCGAATTTAGGAGGAAAAAAAAAGAATTTAACGTATATTCGAAGTCAGGGTAACACAACCCGGGATATTATACCTACCACTGACAGTATCATAACATAACCTAACATGATATTTAAATTAAAACAATTTTGATACTCAATTAATGACAACTCAAATCAAATAACCTACTTTATGACAACTAATAAAAAAATTATATCTTATACCTGCAGAATAGCATCTTGCGGCGTGCCCTGATCGTTGAGCTGATGAAGAGTAGCTTCAGGGTGAGACGATCCTCGAGGATTGTGGACGAGACGTCTCCGTCTTCGTGCATCATCCTCCCAAAGATCTAACTTCCAATATGCTGGCCTGGTCAAAATTAATAAAAAATCTTCAGTGCAATTACAACTTTTATACATTAATTATATTTTGAAAAATTTGACTTAAAAATAAAATGAAAACAATAAAGTAATTTTTTAATGGTTAGAAAAATACAAAAAACTGATTTCTCTATTGTCAATCCCAAAAAAAATATTTTTATACCTTATTTAGACATGTCTATTTTGTGAATAAATTATTATGTTCCAAATATACAGCAGTGACTTCTACATGAAATTAAACTAAAATCTTACTTTTGCTCCATTTGCTCTGCAACTCCCCAAGCACCGTGTTTGTTAGACATGATGTGACGCACTTTCTCTAATAGTCTACAGGCTATGACCCCGTCTCTACGTCTTGCTGCCGTGATTAGATGGTCGCACATGCGTTCCTCCTCCGTACGTTCCAATACGGTCGATGCACACTGGGACTTAAAAAAAATTCATTGTATTTATTTATTTGCGTCTGTACAAAAAAAAACATGAAAAATAAGAATAGAAAATTTTCATATTTTCATAATAAGAGATAGAAAGATTTCCAATCTCAGTTTTCCATTTCAATCAGGTATGCGGATGATACAATAGCCAAATAGGAAGAAGAAATTAGTCATTGAAGAAGAAAGCATGAAATTGGGCATAGAGATAAATAAAGAAAAAACAAAGCTGATATATATTAACAAACATAACCAGCTTTCCCGGATACCCATCCAGATCTTGAAATTGTTAAGGACTTGAATTATCTCGGATTTAAAATTACTGACAACGGCTGTTGTTTGAAACTATGAAACTGAAATGTGAAAATGAGTTTCACTTTATTCATATTTTTGAACACAAAAAATTTAAAGATATTTTATGTGATATTATTCATAATATGGCAGTTAGTTTGAGCTGCGAGCCAGAAGTCAAACGGATATGTATGGAGTAAAAATGTCCAGACTTGAAAAGATATGGAAAGACCTTGGTGTATCCAAAATAACCAAAATCAGGCTTATAAGGTCTTTAGTGCATTCGATTGTGAATTTAAAGCAAAATATGCCTTTGAGGTGTGGTGTTGGAGATGCACAAATGTCTCCATATCCCAAAAACTCAAAATGAAGAAGAGACTCAACTACCTGGCTGAGATGAATTCTCAATTTGTTTGGACATCTTGCCAGAAGAGAAGGTGGCCTTGTAATGGCGGGCCATGTCAAGGGTCGAAGAGCAAAAGAAAGAACCCTCACTCGTTGGACTGACCAAATAGTAAAAGTTACAGGCACATTTCCGGTAACAGCGCTAAGACCTACAGGATGTCGGGAAAGGTGGAGGAGAATATGCAAGAAGGCGAGAGGTCATGAGGGACAGACTTAGATGATGACAATAAGAGATTAAGTTTATTGAAAATCATCATTATTAGTACCAACCTCAAAGTCTGCGTGCTTTAAGACGTCGTCGGCTCTCATTCTGTTGAGAATAAATTCGGCTTCATTGGCTACCCTCACAATGTGATCCTTCATGGCGTGGGACAGAAGGCGACCCTCATTGATCAGCTCGATGAAGGCCAGACCGGCGTGCTTTTGCAAAGAGTTCTGCCACTCTTGAGAGCACAGAAGCATCACCAGCTCCACCACAGAAGTGCTGTTCTTGAATGTTGTGAGACCTAGGTGAAAACATATTTGTTAAATATAATTTTATTTAGAAATTGTATTGAAATCTCATTGATAATAAAAGAAATAGGTCTTAATAAATATTCTACCGATGGGAATGATCATAATACATATTGATTTATCAAAACAGCATTTTGATTTTTATACATTCTTCATTTTAAATATATGTGTACTAACTGTGTAAATTATTCACTATAAATATAAATATAGTTAGCTATTGTTAAACTTGTTATTCCACCATTTCCTTCAGAGACATGCTTACATATTGTAAATAAATAATGTGTTTATGATAAATAAATGTATGCTATCGCATAAAAAACTAATGAAACACTTGTGTATAAAATTAAAATGCTAAAAAATAGTACATAAATATAGGTGAATAAAAAAATTGTAATATTAGGTCCTTACATATGAAATTGGCGTTTTGCCGTACTGGCAAATTTGATCTCAATTATCTTCTCTTTGGTTAGGAATTCCAAATCCAAATTTGTACAGCTATTTACTCATGTATTTGTGTTTTGTTTTTTCCTCAATTGTTTTTTTCTTTGCGTCACTCAGTTTGCAAAATGAAAAACTTGAAATATCGCGTTATTTACGAGTACGAGTTCCGCCGTGGCACCAGTGCTGCAGAAACGGCTCGAAGGATTAATGATGTGTATGGCGACGGTGCGGCAAAAGAAAACACAGTGCGTTTTTGGTTCCAACGTTTTCGTTCTGGAAATTTCGACCTGCAGAACAAGCCCCGTGGACGGCCGGAGACCAAAGTTGATAATGAAGAATTGAAGGCTATTGTGGAAGCGGATCCATCGCAAACCACATCCGAGTTAGCTGCAGGCTGCGGTGTTAGTGATAAAACTATTTTAATCCACTTGAAGCAAATTGGTAAGGTGAAAAAGCTTGAAAGGTGGGTACCTCACGAATTGAGTGAAGCAAATCAACAAACGCGCGTTGACTGCTGCGTTGCATTACTCAACCGGCACAATAATGAAGGGATTTTAAATCTAATCATTACCTGTGATGAAAAGTGGATCCTGTACGATAATCGGAAGCGATCATCGCAATGGCTGAACCCTGCCGAACCAGCCAAACCATGCCCCAAGCGAAATTGACTCCAAAAAAGTTACTTGTGAGCGTTTGGTGGACTAGTGCTGGTGTGGTTCACTACAGCTTTCTTAAATCTGGCCAGACGATTACGGCAGATGTCTATTATCAGCAACTGCAAACCATGATGGAAAAGCTAGCTGCTAAACAACCGAGGCTGGTTAATCGCTCTAGGCCACTGCTGCTTCATGATAACTCTAGACCACATACTGCACAACAGACGGCTATCAAATTAGAGGAGCTTCAATTGGAATGTCTAAGACATCCACCGTACTCTCCGGACCTTGCCCCAACAGATTACCATTTTTTTCGAAATTTGGATAACTTCTTGCAAAGGAAAAAATTCAACTCCGATGGGGCAGTCCAAACCGCCTTCAAAGATTTTATTGATTCCTGTCCGAATGGTTTTTTTAGTAAAGGGATCGATGAACTACCTATGAGATGGCAAAAGTGCATAGATAGCAATACAACATACTTTGATTAAATAAATATATTATAATAAAAAACAATCGGCTTTATGTTCCTCCCATACTAAACGCCAATTTCATATGTAAGGACCTAATATTACATAATATGTGAATATTTAGCATTTCATTATAACGCATCTCTGCAAGGAAAAGTTTTATGTGGGCGGTTCGAAAGTATTATCACTATTAAATTGATGAAAATGAAGCATTTGAAAATGACTATCTGACAATACATAGTTGCAACTAATAACTGCGCTTTAAAACATGTTTGTTCAAAAAGCATCTCATTAAAAGTGCTTGAAATATAAAATCTCTGCTCTTGCCTGGCAAAAAAATTGTTGCATTTTAATTTCATCACTTGGATGGTGGAGGTTTTGCTTTTCATATACCCACAAACTTTGTTTCTTTGCTTTGAACTGTTTTATATCGATAGTCCTTATTCGTACAACATTTACCAAAAATGCATTTTAATACAAAGTATAAAAAAA
The DNA here is from genome assembly GCA_016648135.1 of Agrypnia vestita. Lineage (NCBI taxonomy): Eukaryota > Metazoa > Arthropoda > Insecta > Trichoptera > Phryganeidae > Agrypnia > Agrypnia vestita. Next base: position 151,661 of record JADDOH010004769.1, on the reverse strand, counting down.
AATCAATATTTTCAGGACGATACATATAAAGCGTAAAATACTTTAATTTTATATGTAAAGCCAATCTTCAAAAAGCTGTTCTGTAAAGTTGATTTTTTATACACATAAGTTTACTTAGGGACCATCAATATATGCCATATGATCCTTTCATCAGACATTTGCCTCAAGTGGACTGTCTACATAATATTAACCACCCTGGTAATCTCAACATAATGTGTTATTTTTCTATTAACTCCAGTTTTATATAAACCATAATTGTTCTGTAGAACAGAATATTTTATCTTTATAGGGTATAGATTTATTTTTTTTAAATTTAAGTAAAGCAAGGCTTATTTCTATAGTAATCTCTAATGGTAATTCTAAGGCAATTTTAAAGTATGTATACTATTATGTAAATCATATTGGTTTTTAAAATGATCTTTCTTAGTTAAAGGCGCCTTTTTAAATTTTTATTTTATTTTATTTATGCCTTTATTCCAGTAAGTGGAGAAAAAGTGCAGTCTACCATATTCCTTACAAATATATATTATATTGAATTAAAAATTCAAATGATTCATATAATATAAAAGGATATGATATAGGTATAAACAGGAGTTATCACAAGGAGGTACACAAAATATACAAACTTATAAATAAATAAGGAATATAGACAAAAATTTATAAAATACATAGGATACATAAAAAATTTAATGACAAAAAGATTTTGTCAGTACCTCAAATCATATTTAAACTGTGTTTCACTTTATACACATTTTTGAACAAAAAAAAATTTAAAGATATTTTATGTATTATTATTCATATGGCAGTTAGTTTGAGGTGCACAATAATTGTTTTAATTTACACTTAACTAAACTTTGTTATATGTATATACAAGGTGAGTTACTCAGTCTATACTATAGTTTCGAGGGAGACTGCCCCTGAATATTAAAATAAATAGCACAGTCTTCCATAGTCACATAAACATTTCCACAGCTTTCAATGACATTCATTCATCTCTCAAAGTGTCGCTGACGCACAAAAACTTAGGCATTAAGGCTTAAATAGAAAGTGTAAAAAGACAAATCAATGTCCAACCTTTACCCTCCATCAGCAACTCCTGTCCGTGGCTTCCCACGAGGGTCTTGGAGAGGAATGGCGCAAAGTCCACCATGATCTCCCTCAGGAGTGGACAGACTGGCCCCAAAGCTGTCTCCAGCTTCTGCGTAAGGTTCGACTCCCTGTTGTGGGAGGACTCCTGGGGCGGGACCAGGTTGGGCAGATTGGGCGCGTGGTGCGGATGGTGGGGGTGGTGTGGGCGAGAGGGACGGGTCGGTGCGTGCGGCAAGGGAGGTTGGTCGCTTACGCGTGATTGGTGTTTTTCAGAATGTTCTGGAATATATGCCAAATTAATATTCGTTACATTTTATTACAAAATTTTTAAAATTAATTACAGAAAACAGTTTGTGTAAACCACTATTTATTGAATTATCAACATATTTCGAGGCCAATGGTCCCTTCATATTTATAATATTTAATTTGGTACTAACACTTTGACCATTGACCATGAAACATGTTCATAATTCGATAAATAATGGTATTACACAAACTGTTTATATACTTCAGAACTGGCTGATGAATATTATTGAAGCAAGTTGTCATACAAAATATAATTTTACACACATCGCAGGCTATATAAGACTTGTATGGTATATGCCTGGTGCTAGAGAATCGACACATTCCTCGGGTACCCTAAGCAGGCATGTGTGAGTTCAACTTCAGAAAGTACATTAAAATGTATTTTATAAAATTGTATTTTTTTTATACCATTGCCAAGGTATTGATGGCATTTTGTGATCTTTACATCAGCCTGTTTTGAGCCATGAAAACGTAAGTGGTAACATAATGACCAAAGTTACGGGTTTTATGTTTCCGCTTTACAAAGTACCTTTCTTGGAAAGTTAAGTCTTTGTAGATAAATAGTGGCAAAAACAGCCTTCTTACCATCATGAATATTTCCTTCTTGATCCCTAACTATGTGCATGTTTCCTCTCATCTGGTCTCCCATGTCAGTATCTTCATTTAAATTCACGTCGGTCCAGGACTCATCGTTGCTGGCTGCTTGCTTATTGTCATCCAGCATTATCTCACTCGACGTCTCCATGTCATTATTTGTTGTTTCAGTGGAATTGAGATTAACAGATGCGACGTCCTCAATCGAATCCACACTCTGGACAACCAAAATGAAATATTAATCAAAGACAGTATCAACAGTGTTTTTGTTGGGAATATTTTTATTTTTCATTCAATTTAATATATTAACAATACATATACCTATTGTTTTCCGAAAATATTTAAATTATGTTTGATGGTCAATTTGTGAACACTTCATGATACACAAATCAATGTGTGAATTGATTCCAGATCCGGTAAATACTAACAAATTAAAATATATTTCCTCCTGCAAATCAGACAGCAAAACTCAAACCTCTCATCGACAGATTTCCCCGTATCTAATTTTACATTGCATTCAGACAGGGCCAGCTAAGAAAACTAAGGTTGGACGCCAAACCTTCATATTTATTTAATTACATCTGTATTGTAAGGGTGAAATCAGACCTAATATTGCCTTAATATTTTCAAGGACGTTGGACCCATTTCAAATGTACTTATGTATTTCACAAAAATATTGTCGTGAATGGATTGATCATAAAATATTATGAACAAGCCTCATCACATATTTTTGATGTTTCAGCATTGCCTTTGTGGTCGGATATACTTAATAATTTTGTTTAAACCACATTGACCAGTGTGGTTTATAAAAGTTTGTTAGTTTTTTAAATAAATAAGCTCCATGAATTTTTTAGTGTACCACCACTAAAATAAAACCGATGCGCCAGAACAATTTGACGACACCCAAGAATAATTTTTTTTAAATACATAAATAATAAGCTTGCGAGAATGTCTAATGGAATTGGACTGGGACTAACTATATTACATCCTCGCAAAGCACGTAAAGGTGCAGTTGCATCCTTTGCACCTATGACAGGCTGGCCCTGAATACATAAGACTTTTATTTATAGGTAATTTGGAACCTTCCTTAACAAGCAAAAACAAATACAATATTGTTAAATGAACAATTACTACTTTCATTTAAATTTGATACAATGGAGGTCTATGAGAATAAGAGAAAATATAAGTTTTGTTTTCATATTCGCGAGAGAAATTATAGGTACACATAAATTTGTGGTATCATGATTGACCGATTTGGCAGTTATTTGTGGTGTAAAATTTCAATTTAAAACTATCTGTAGCCTGTCAAAAATGACAGAACATTGGTTCGCGTCTTTGCCAAGCCCTAGTATATATTTATAGCATTTTTTTGGCGGTCTACGGGGAGGCAGCCGTAGCCACGTGTGTTAATCGGCCGGTTCAGGTTTGATGGCCCGGGGATCAAGCCCCATCTCCGGCCGTTTTTTAGTCGTGAATTTAAACGAAAATACGGATGTTACACCAAGTTAAGGGGACAGACAGACAGACAACAAAATTATTATGTTTGATATGTTTAATATGTACGAAACAAACTATATTAATAATTGATAACTCATATTGCCTATTATGAAGATAAAATAAAAAAACATATTTTAAATTATGGAATAATGTTCACAAAAGAATCATTACTGTTTTTACCAAAAGGAAATTTAATGCGGGTAGTTTTATATTTATTTTCATTTATAAAAATGAGAATAAAATGATATGACACATTTGTTTAAAAATTTGTACGAAATATATGATATAATTTTTTTTACATATTTTAAAGATAATGGAATCATTTAAAATATTGGGTTGGAAAAACCTACTCATCTACATTATAATTTTGTCGCGTTTAAATAGTGTACAGTAAAAGCTAAAATGGGGTAGTCTAGCTTGATTGAATCAGATTATTCATATTCTAATGCTAGCTTTGGATAGGTAGTAACAGTATGTAGTGTGAACTGTTCAAATGTATGAATATTTTAGTGCATTCAGATAGTTACATTTGATCAGTAGAAACAGTCCAAGTTAAGAAAAAAGCATAGATTTTTGCGAAAGCAGGATATTTAACTGTTGGCAAAAATCTACGCTTTTTGTTAACTATTGCTATAGATCTAATAACCGGCCCTTAAATTATTCCTATCAGACCATCTTACCATAGACACACGAAAAACTATTCTGTCAACTGAACTGTCTTGTTGCAAGAGAGTGAATGTAACTAGCGATGTTAGATTGTGTAAAATTTGACAATTTACAAAATGAATAAACAATTTTGTTATTTGAAATTAAAAATTAAAGGATAACTAGATATTTATGTGAAAAAATGCAGTTTTAATTAACATTAGTTAGTTTGTGATATCAGTCCAGATGTTAGTACATTTTTGGAATTCGGGTTACTAGCTAAAAATGTAAGTAAACAGGTGTGTTTATTAAAGAGTGTGCAAGTGTTTGTATACATGATAACATGTAGGTTTGTTTACAATTTATTTTTCTATTGCATGTGACATGGATCTATGTACTAAATGTGAGGTATATGTGAATGGGACAGTATCGCCAGTTTTATGAAAAGAAATCTACATTGCCGACACTCAACAGGTAGGTGAGGTAACTGATCAAAATCCTTATCATTGGTATTTAAATATTAAATAATCTGTAAATAAACAAAAACAAAATTGAGTTTGTTTTCTCTGCGTCATAGAGAATAAATAAATAAAATATAATAATATTAAGAAATAGGTTAACACAAAAAAAACAATAATGTCAAACATCTATCAAAACTCAAAGACCTGTCCAGTGATATATTCACATTTATTATATGAAGTTTGCTGATGTAAAATTAGTTATCAAATATGTATGAGTTATATCTTAAAAAAATATTGGTGCAGGTACTAGGTATAATCATAAAATATATGTTATTTGGAGTAGGTATAAATACATTTTATCAAAGTCATTATGTTGTTTTCAATTTTTTTTCCGGAGATTATCCAGGGAATTTGTTCTTTAACCGCAATCCCGTGTAATTGAGAATCCAATGTATGTCCTATGTATGTACTAATAATTGTAAGAATTTTGTTTACATATGGTTTGTACAAAAGCAAAGGTAGCAATATTCCACCGAGGTGCTTCTGAGATAAATACAAAAATCCTGTCACTACTCAAGGAGTTTATTCTGGAATTATTATTGGAATTAAGTTTTTAAAAACAATTGCCACCTGGATTTTTTCCTTTCATTCACCTATAAAAAATATTTAACATTTAAATATGGATATTGTAGTGTGCTACCAAATAGTGGATAATGTTGATTTGGCTATTTACATATTGGATATTGCGATCTTCGCTATGATGTTTCAGTCTAAAATCAACATCAACTGTAACTTCAGTGTAAAACGGCCATTTTGTTATGTGACACATCCTTGGAAGTTGATTGGTTGAAGTGGATATTGCTGCCTTTGCTTTTAATAGTGATTTAGAAACACGCTTTTGGAAGGGATAGAGTTAAAATTCTAAATTAGTAATCCTCGGTGACTGCATTCAAAACATTTTTCACATTTTCTGGATATTGCTGCCTTTGCTTTTATACCCCTCATATAATACATGTGTAATGTAATAACTGTTTTAACTTTGTTTACATAAATGTGTAATAGATTAGTATTCTTGCTATGTATTTAAAGAACAGGCTAAGCATTTATGATATGAAAATAGGTCTAGCTTGATGCTCATCCGGAATGAACTTTGAACCTATTAACAATCATTGTGATGAATGCAATATATTATAATGAATATCTCAGATGGACTGCACTGGGAAGTGATTGGTAAACGATCGAGATTGACTTCTAATCAAAATAATTATTATTATAATCTTTGATTTCGCTTAATTAAATAATACAAGTATAAAAAAAATAATCAAACCAGATCATCAAAAAACCAAAAGCAACTTAAATATGAAAATAGCATGCAACGCTTGTACGTGTCCTACGTAACAAATTGTGGTGTATTTTAAAACTCTACCAAAAGCACTAACTATAGCATTGTTGCGTGTATACTTGCGCACTCATATGTCACACAATAATAATTACATGGTGCATAAAATTGATGATGAAAACATTATACAAACCAAAGTTAAAAAATTTAATGTCGGTCGCTTTATTTGCACTTTTGTTGTAGGCTAGAGAAAAAATTTAAAGCAGTGAGTAAAAATACGTGTATAAACAATTAATGTAGTTTGCCTGAAATATGTCTACTCACCTATGGATGTCTGCTTAAGATTATCTTTGAAAGAAAATAATGTAACTGACGGAACTCTTGAATGAAAATATTTAGTGTGTATTTACTATATTTTTATGAAAAATATGAGTAAAGTAATTCAACAAAGATCTTTCTAGTCAAATTTTCACGTTCATGTACAAAAGGCACTGATTATTGTGATCACTGTGGTCCCCGGAGACTTTGATTCTGATGTCCGGCAATTCTATTATTCCAAAAATAAAATCTATATAAATGTAAAATATGGTTGAAATTTTTGACACATATACTTAACCTTCCCTCTTCAGTGCTGTAAACTGAATTAACATTGCTTCTAACTATGTGAATATCTCTGTAAATACACTAAACACAGAGTTCACATTTTAGGTATTCTTCTTAATACTTCTGTGTATAGTTTTCTGGGATATTCTGCCGTGTGTGTGTGACCTCTCTGGCCAACGTTTCGGATCCCATTGCAGGGTCCATCATCAGGGCTGATGATGATGGACCCTGCAATGGGATCCGAAACGTTGGCCAGAGAGGTCACACACACACGGCAGAATATCCCAGAAAACTATACACAGAAGATTCTGAACGGCCGTGAAAACCTAAGGACATTCTTAATACATTTACGTTCTCATTAAATAATTTCAATATATAAGAATTTACCAGACAGAACAAAATAAATTGTTTTCTCAATGAAACTGATGTTACTTGTGTATGTATTGTAGAAGGAAGTGGTGCGAGGAGATAGACCGGAGTGCACAGTGCAAAGTGCACAGGGCTTGTCGATCCTCGCTCTTTAGTAGCGGCTGGGCAGTCACATGTCTTACATGCCTTTGTACTGTCGTTCGTGATGATCAATGTTTTTTCTCATTTTTGAACTTTTACACAACAATTTGTACAGTCCACAATACTTTATAGGTAGATTAGAATGCAAACATTAATATTGCATAACTATTGATATTAGCTCATGGTTGCTTGAATATTTGATTCATAATCAAGGCAGGAGTCCACCTGTATAGTATAGGACTAGCTCTATTACACCTTGTATATCAACTATTATTTTTATGAGTAGTATTTATAAGTAAAAAATATAAAATATTCATATTTATTCAACTTTATCAAAAAAAGTTAAATAGCACTGGAATGTGGGTTTCAATTTTAGCACCGTATGAGGAAGGTTAAGTAAAATATTAATTTATTGTACATATTTAGGTTGTCTGTTATCTGTACCGTAAGCAGTTACTTCATTTACTCATTATTCAATACAGTAAGTATAAGTTTATAGTTCAAATATCACATGTGTACTGAAACACAGATTTCAACTGCTTATATTTGAGAAGAATGTGGCAAATTGTAAAAAAAATTCAACCTGAAAATCTGAAAGAAGTCTAGCGGCAGCCAAAGCGACCAGTGACTTTGGATAAAACAATGCAGTGCATTTGACAGAGGTCAAGGCATATTAAACATAACATTGTAAAGAAAAGAGAGCAGTGGCTGACATGTGTAAGCTGAAATTGATAGAGAATTTTTTTGGCTACAAACCATTGTGAATTGCATATGGGGACCTAAAAGGCTTGGATAACACTGTTATTTTCAATATCCTGATTCTAATAACTGATAAGCTGACATGACGAAAATTACATGTGTTTTTGATGTTTGATTCTATCCTTCTATCTATCCATTAAAAATTGAGCATGATATACAGTTGATTCTAATAACCAGTGAACATAATAACCAGTGCCTACTGTACTATATACAGTAAAGATATCCAGGTATCATAATATATTTTTTAAGAGAAAGTGGTTTTCAAAACAAGCCACATAAAACATTTAATCAGAAAAAATGATTTGGGACTTTGTGATAAATAAAAAAAAAACTTCTAATCGTTGTCACATATACAAATGTGAGACTTTCTCTGATTTCCAAGCATTGTGTGTGACCTAACCTTACTTACGGAACTAACCTTAGTTTGGTTGACTTTGATGTTGAGTGACGATTGATATAAAGGTTCCTCTCTCGTTTCAGATGCGGGGAGTTGAGGAGTCACCTTTTCTTCGGCTGGTTCCGTTGTCTGACAGATGGACGTAAAAACAAATAAAAGGGGAAAAATGATAATGCGAAATTAAACGAGGAAGGTGGCAATGATCACTGCCACGTTCAGGTGCGGGGGAAGGTAGAAGAAAAGAAGGAAACACGTATTCAAAGGATACATAAACAATAAATAGACTCAAATGTATGACATTTACAGACACACATTCAAAAGGAATTTTACCAACGGAAGGAAGAAAATAAATAATGAAAGGCACACCGAAAAGGTATTGAATAAAAAAACTATATTGAAAAGATTGAAGAAAATAAGATTAAAATTGTGAAAGAGGAAATAAATAATTTGGAAAAATATGATTTACAAAGCATTCGTTTTAAAATATTTATCTACAAGAAAATACTCAATGAAACTAATCAGTTAAAATTGAGAAAAATAAAACACAGTTTAACGTTTCATAGAAAAAAGGAATAAATAAACATCAGATGACAAAACACCGAACAGATGACAGAAGTTACAACAAATTTTACATTTACACATGCATATGTAAAAAGCTGGAATGCATTCCAAAAACAGAAAGTTAGGGAGTTAAGTTTATTTGTCTAAATAAAAGCATTTTCTATTCAACGGTTTACAGGAAATATGAAATTGTTTACGAATACGATAATAGAGATTAGAAAAACTATTTTGGATATCTGAGAGCTAAATGGATATGAAACTGATTGAAAAATCAGTACTCGGCAATAATTTTTTTTCTTATCATAAATAAAATATGAAATCAATAAAAGCTGATTGAGTGACCTAATCGTACTTTATTATATTGTTGCTTAAGCTTAGTAATCCTAAGATTTTACGAGAAATTAGTTATGTAAATAATAAAAAAAAATCAAAGTAATAAAAATCACACAGATTGACTGTTATGTTTGATTTTTCACAGAACATAATAAATGATGCATTTTATATGGAAACTACATATTGATGGTTGATTGAAGTATATTTATCTCGCATATCAAGTGATGCCGGTACCCATGACTGAATATAATAGAATCAGAATAAATAAGGTTATACAACGCCGAGAAGGCTACCCTAAAATACTAAACGACCTCATGAAAGAGGGCTGTGTAAAATAAACCAATAGGCATCAAGCATTAAATAGCTATGTTTTTAAAATAACATCTTGCCGAAACAATTATTTACTCAAAAGCCATTTCAAGGACCAACCATCAATTGAGAATACCACAGTATACATGACATACACTTTTTTGTTCTGCTGAATATCAGCTTCTGTTGAGTAAGATTCTTAAAAAAATGTATTTCTCGTACATACATAAAAATATATCAAAGATGAAAACAAATATAAATTTTTAAAAAAGGTTTAAAAATTATGAATTATAGCAATGATTAAGTATCATTGATTTATAATACAAACCTTGATTGAAGGTGAATCTTGATCACGAAGAACTGATGAATTATTTTCGTCAACGACAATCACGGCGTATTCGTCATCATGATTCGATCCTGCGAAGAATAATTTACAAATAAAAATAAGTGGGTATATTAATTAAGTTTATTTATTCAACAACCCATTTGTGCTGAAACATGGAATAATAATAAACAAACAAAACATCAAGATCGACAAAATGAAAGACACATTTTCTCATCACAAAACACGCAAACGTTTTCTTGCATTTACAGAAATCAAATTCGTGACATCAAAACAGGGCGTGAACTAAACTATTTGGGAATAAATAATGTGTTCATAAAAAGGAAAACGCGTGCAAAACACTAATTATGCAGTGAGAAAACTATAAAAGAGAACAATGAAAAATCTACAACATCAAGAAAAAAGGACAACAGTAGTATGAATTCAATGACAACGTCAAAAAAAATTCTTATGAGAGGGGATGGGTGAATAGGATACATGAATTTTAATCAAGGAATAAAAAGAGTATAACCACCACTGTCCAATCACACATATGGATTTGGATGGTTAAAAATTACAATTAGAAAATAAAACTAAATTGAGTTTAGGTATACGGGTACACACGTAGAAAAGTACAGAGAAAAAATCTATCCCTCAATGAGAAAAATATATGGTCATCATCGATATTATATATTTTTATGGTAGATTAGCTATAACCCGTCACAAATGACATACTTTTATTATATATTTCGGCCACCAGTTGAAGCTATGTAATCTGTGTAGCATCTTGTAATTAGTAATGGACATTAATAAATAGAGAATTATATTTTTTTTCGCTTCTTATACCTCATTATTATTTGAACCATCTGGTAGCGTTAGTGATGGACATTGTCACTTAAAAAATTATACTTTTTTGGGCCTCATTTTACGCAACTCATCTTTGTTTGTGCCATCTGGTAGCGTTAGTGACGGACATTGTTACTTAGAGAATTATATATTTTGATAAACAAATGCAATATAATAATGAATGCGCTTATGAATCTAAATATTAAAAAAAATCTAATTTAGAGCATTAATTATAAAAAAGCATAAATTCAGTGTTTACATTTTATTGAACAATAATTTGAAATCATACTAATTTTGAAAACGGAATGAAAGCAGCTATTGGATACTTAGTTATGGACGGACATTCAAAATTATTATTATTGCAGATTTTCTATTGAATTATTTCAATTGTCAATTCCAAATTCATTGGAAGGTACATACATGTACTAAAATAACCAATAGTAGAACTCTAGATTTATTTTTATCAATTTGAAAATAATTCTTTAATGGGGTCAGCTTTATATTTTATGCATAAACACTGATGGCCAAGTGATTCTTGACCATCAATACTAAATTTGCAAATCACATTGCTTTGGTCAATGTCTATGTACATGTCATATACATATATGCACATTTGGAGAAAGATCTACTGTCACAATAATATAAAAACATTGTGTTTTAATCAGAAAAATCAATTTTTTCAAAACTATGTGCAAATTTTCACTAGATAATAAAATGCGTGTATTAAATTTTTCATTCATGGGAAAGGAATTGAAAATTTATTTATCACAAATGAAAACATGCGAAACAAAATAAATTTTCGATTAGGGCTTTTTCAAAAAATATTTAAAGTTGTAACAAAAAAACAATTTTATCTCATGTGTACATGGTTGACTCTATATTTTGAAATTTAATATTAAAATAATTTTTTAAATTTTACAGCAAAGTATGATTGAAAAATGGTTTTATTTGATATGAAATTGTGGTATATAAATGACCATCTATACAACAATACAGATTTGTACATTCCGTCCAAGTAATATTTATGAAATATCACATCATAGTGTAAGTCTGCTTTTTTATAAAGTAACTTCAAATAGATGACTACAATTGCCTTTTTCTTTTATGACATAGAGATGCGTCCATGGAATGTGTCGCATTTTCAAACTAAGCTGTTAACTGGTGGTCTTTTAAGATGACGGTTGAATTGGATTGAATCCAACCACTACGTCACCATGCGAGTGTCTCACCGCCAGACCACACAAGCGCGTCAATATTGTTTCAAAGCAACATAAAAATAAATTGAAGCGAAATAAAATCCGTCTACTCTCAATTATTTCATTTTATTGCAATGGAAAAATGAAGCGCTCAGTGGCATCACGACACCCATCGACGAGATTTATTTACCTGAGTGTCTACGATGATAATTCCCCTGTCTCGCATACTGAGAATTGTTATTCATATTATTGCTATAGTTGGCGTGGTTACTGTGGTGATTGGCCATTTTGTAATGCTGGTGTTGCGGCCCCGCGTTAGCGTACGTCCCTCTGTGATGGTGGTGCGTATGCTTCACCGTTTCCGCAATATTTGGAGAGTTGTGATTAGAAGGGTACTGTGTGTTTTGCGTTGCGTTTGGATGCGATCCGGGCAGGAATTGGGGGTAAACATGGTGGGACCATTGGGGGAACAGTGGTCGAGAGCTCGCTAAGTGTGCAAGTGTGGTTAACAGTGAGTTTAGCGAATGTTACCAGTTGAAAGGAAAACCATCAAGCCGCGTGTAAAAAAGGGAAATAAAAATATCGATTAGATTTATAGCATAAAGCACACAATACCACAAATTAATGGCAACCAGCTGTATTCAAATCATATTTATCGTTGTCGCTTAGTTTAAGCTTTCATCGTAAGATACGGCTGTAGAATTTTACCAAAAATTGTGGTTTTTTTGGTGGCAAGTGACTATTAAAGAAATTCCTAGATTTGGAAGGTGACGAAATAGCGGTGTGCTTACGCCTCACATCAGATGTTTCTTACCTTCATATATAAACTTTTAATTAAACATGAATATGTTCTCCAAGTAAATAAATTAGTTTTGTCTTTTGAATAAAAGCATAAATACAATACATATTTAGTTTTATAAAAAAGCTATATTTTAAGATTTTTTGAACATATGATTTTTGTCATCAGATTAATCATATTACATAATATTCCAAAATACATGATGGGTGATTAGATTTAAGCATTGCTGTGTTAATATTTTGAAGTATTAAAATATAAGATGAATCTAGTTATACAAATACTTTAGAAGACAAAATAACTTGTACAGAACCTAAAATAATTGTGATGGGAAATGGGGAAAAGTGCAGCTAAGTGCAACAGGAACGTAAAGTTAAAAAACATTCATGAGCATTAAACACAATCATGCTGTTAATCTGACACACACAAACTTCTGAATATTATAAATTCTATATTTAGAAAAATCTAACTATGGCTAACAAACAAATAAAAGGGGTCATCTGATAAATCATTACAATTTTCATGAAATACTTGAGGACCCGCATCAAGTTGATTTAATTTCCTAAAAAATTACCCAAAGCCAAAAATCTAAGTTATAAAAAATTAAAACATGTTTTCAAAAGAAGCACTGACGCAATTTTTTTTTGAAAAATGATCTTTATACAGATTGGAATAATTTCATGAAAGTGTTCAGAATTAACTATATGACCCTGTACATTAAAAAGGATTAAGTTGATATATTTGTAACTATGTATTAGGATATACTCGTATTAGAAATTACTATTTGTGTAATAATTATGTATAATTTGATAGAATTTAAGTAATTGACATTCTGATAAGTATGAATTTGAAAAATGGCTTAATAAATTAATATATTACTAATTAATTAATAATGTTGAAAATTGAAATAATGTGCATGAATAGTTGTAGATAATTCTTGATTTGATACGATTCTTAAATGTCTTTTTTTAATACTTGTCAAAATGTTAACACCAATACTATAACTCTCAATCACATTTAAAAAGAACTGTCGAATGGAACGCGTAATGACAGAAATCAAATTTTCCTCGTCACTCATTTCAAGCACGTTAAAATAGAACACAAAAATGTAAAAAATCTAATATACCTTGCCCCTCGTGCTTGGTGTGATGCGACTGGCTGTGCTCGCGCCTCTGCTGAATGGCGGGGGAGGGGGGTGCAGCCGGAGGAGGGGGCTCCAGGATGTCACGATACTTGGACACCATCAGCACGGATATGAAGTAAACGATGGCGAGTGAGAGGAACTGCGCTTGTTTGGTTTCCTCCTGAAATTTATGATTTTTATGGGTGAAACCATCGTAAGTAGTCATAAAATAAGTCATTTGTTATATTTAAGAGTTCAGTTTGAACCTTTGTATTAAATGCTAAATGAATAATAATAATAAAGTGATCTAACATTGATTTGTATTATTAATAACAATAATCAATGATCGTTTTCATCCATTCTGTCTGTAATGAGAGATTTTTTACTATTGTTAAATAATTACTAATCAGACATCTCCGCTCACATTGGATATTCAATCTTTTCTTAAGAAAAAAAAATTCAGAAAATACTCTGCCCTTCTTCTAATAAATTGTAACTGTTAAAATAATGGTGGAATTTAACACTAATTCAAAGAATGGAGAGGAAAACCTACTACATTCAAATACGAGTGTCGGAAAGTTCCTGAGTTCTTTAAGATCAGAAATATTTTTCATACATACTTGTTCTATTATTGACCAGGGACAATCTACCTACTTTTTTAGAAAACACTTGAATTGTTAATTTTGAATTTAATAAATAAAGTGATTTTGAGGAACACAAAATCACATTTATCTGGCTGCTGACTTATAGTCTTTCCGGTATACCTGTTATGTAATACTCACATATCATTAATAAAAAAAGGTTCATATTCGTAATACAATATGAGAATGTTTTCAAAAGAATATCTGTAACAAAAGTATGATCATATTGCCCGAAGAGTGACCAAGCTATTACAGTCAGCTGATAATTTTTCAAAACCATTCAAATACTTTTTTTCATACTATATATAACATTAATATTATTTAGCCTATAATACCTTATTCCGAGTCTCATTCTAGCAATGAAAATCATTATCGTGAGCAGTTCAAATTTGCTATTCATTTTCATACAAATATAAAATACAAAATCAAAGGCAGCAATATCAAAAAAATTAGTCACCGAGGATTACTAATTCAGGAAGTACTGAATTCGATATTTTATAGAAAATATATCTCTATCCCTTCCAAAATCATGTTTCCAAATTACTATTAAAAACAAAGACAACAATATCCTCGTAGTGTATAAACCAAAAGCAGCAATATCCACATTAACCAATCAATCCCCAAGGATGTATCACGTGACAAAATGGCCGCTTCACAAGCGTCATTTGATGTCCATTTTAGGCTGAAACATCATAGCGAAGACAGCAAAATCTAATTATGTAAACAGCCAAATCAGCAATATCCACTATTTGGTAACAAACACAACAGTATTTAAAAGTTAAATATTTACATATTTATATGTACATACATATATTAGAGGAAAATTGAGGTGACAATTATTTTAAATAACTTATTTCCAATAAGATGTAGGATCTCATAGATTCCAGAGATATTTTTTTGACTAGATATTTGATATTTTTGTATTCGTCTCAGAAACACAGTGAGATATTGCTGCCTTTACTTTTGTACCCCTCGTGTTATGCAAGGGATGTTTGAATTGCTCGATGCGGAATTTGGGAAAAGAGTGGAATATTATAAAATATATAAGTCAAGTAAAATCATTACCACGTCTCTGTAGATGACGGCGCGTAGCCTGTTGACGTCCATATCTTGTAAAAGTCTTTCTGGATCCTTGACTAAACTGGACCCGGTGCTCAAACTTTCCACAACACTCTGAAACAAATTAATTAGAGGCCATAAAAATAACTGTCTAAAGAGAAACACATTTTCACTTAGTAGATTTTTTTTATTATTAAATATTGATGTTATGACGCTAGATTTTAAATTATTGTAAGTAGTAAATATTTTGAATAATGTATAAATAGCATTGGATAAATATAAAAGTGAATAAATTTATACATATAAGCAAAAACTGAAGCTCAGTCCTTGAGGGATGCTTTGCGAAACTAAAATAAGTATTATGGTCATAAGTATCCTGGTAACAGGGGGGTGCAGTTAGAACATTGAAGCATGACATTTAAATAAGTATATAATAAAATATATATCTCGTAATATTCCTACCACAATTATTAGCGTATTATTCAGATTTTAATGTATGATAATATTATGTTACACAAATATTTTATTTCAATGTTTTTTTTCCAAAAATATATCTGCATAATAGTTTCGCTTCAAGAGTACTCTGCTGCGTCTGCGTACAACTGCACACGTCTGCAAAGTAATACATATGTATGTATATGAAAAACTCTTTTCCAGTTATAAAGCCCAAAAAATCATATTTCCATCCCATTCAAACGAATCAAATTGTTTATTTTTGAGACATGTATATAAAAATTAACGATCATGGAGCAGAAATGGCAGTAGAATACGTTATCGTAACATACTTCCAAGGTACAATAATTATTGGACCAGTACCTATATTATTATGCCTATACTTTGTCAATAATCATAGATCCTTCATTTTAATAGAGCGAAATATGAAGACATGCAAGTTTTTAATAATATATTGAACCAGGAAAGGATTAATGGAATATTTTGCATGAATAAATATAGCCAAGCTTGCAAGAGTAAAACAGTTTTGAATTTATATACACCAATTAAAATATAATAATTTTATTTTATTATAATAATTTTATAATAATCTCTTACGTTAACAATGACCTGTTAACGTAAAATAAAATTATGTAGGTGATACCTTTATTTCAAAAATGTGCATTTATGTTGTTACTTAGCACATCAACAGCATAGTTTCCTTTATTATATAAAATAAGAAAGAAGCAATTGAAAATAAGTAGCAGCAATTGAGAGGAATTAATATAAGCCCCAATTTTTAACCCATCCGCCATCTTGTATCCGCGTAGGGAGCATTCTAACAGTATTGTCATATTTTCAATAAGTACGATTTTTTTATTAATAATATTTTTTAGTTTTAGTTGTTAAATTAGAAATAAGAAAATATCATTTTTATAGTTTCATTGGACTAAACTTTATACTGTGCACACATTGAGTTATTTTGTCACTCTTGCCATCGCTTAGTATCTGCTATAATGAGCGGCTTAGAAACTGTAGAAAAAAAAAAAAGGAAATATAGATTTATAATTACCAGCGAAGGGGAGGACCATATATGTATGTCTCTAGCATAGTCCCTCCAAATATTAGAAAGAATACTAATTTAGAACATACGTACAACTTTCAAAAAATCTGATAATGTGTGGATGTTCTTACGGTGGAATTAGTGAATGTTGCATTGTATAAAGTGACCACTTAAGCCAGATCATACAAGTCATAGGTCCTGTGGCCCATAAAGACTTCCATACACGTTTTCCATATAAATAGATTCGTCTTTGTGAGACTTCTATAGTTTATCTTAATAAAAAAAAAAATTGTTTGGAGAAAATTCATGAAGAGCATCACATTCCCTAACACGTCTACCTGCCTACTATCCATATTTATACTATACTACCTCTACCATCCATATTTCTATTAACAACTGAAAAAACTACTTTAATCCCAACAGGTTTACAGGTGGACAACATAATAGTGTAAATAGATTAGTTATTAATTACAGCTGATGATGAGAGGGACTGCTCCTCTCGAAACTATAGTAGCGGTATAGTATATAAAATAACTCAATGTGTGCAATACAAACTTCAGTTTAGTGAAGAATTGAAATAATCATGTTGCATCACAATGTAACGTCAATTGATTAATAAAATATTGACTCTTAATCCCCCTTATTCCTTGAATAACAAGGTTTATTACATCAGTAATACACAAAATAGACGGAACATATACTAAACTTTTTATGAGAAAAGTCAAGACATCTGTTGAAATTGACGAAATGTACAGTGTTGTTTTATTGCTATTCTGAGGAAAGAGAGGAATATGTAAATGGGTGTTATAGAGCTAGTCTGCAATGCTGAATAGGTTAAAAGATTCCATCCCAAATTATCGAGTCGAAAACGTTCAAGCAACAATGTCCTAATATACACAGTTACGGAAATAGATGGTTTCAAAGTTTGTATTTTTTTTTTAAATATTTCTGGCTTGTTGTCTCTAAAATGTTGGACTATAATTACAATAACTTATATTTTGTGCTATTCTGAAAATAGCAATATTGGGATGTCAGATCTTTATCCCGATCTTGACAGGTATGTATAACATTGTATTGCCGTCAATTTCGATGTTTAAAGTTTGACATGTTTGAAATTAATGAATTCAATCAATCGGAAAGCTTTAAAATGTAAAAAAAGTTAAGTTATTCACAATAACGAATATTGAGCTTTCTAAATGATTGAATTCATTTAAAACCTGTCAAACAAAAAACGTCAAAAAATGGCCTCAAAATGTTATACAATAACTGTCAAGATACAGAAATATCAATACTGCTTAGTTCAGAATACGGATGATAAGATATTAAAAATTTATATGTTTTAACACAAGTCAAATAAAATGATAAAAACCTTACAAAAAACTTATATTTTCAAATTTCTGCAAGCTTTTAGTAATTTTATTTATCTTGTATTAAAGCAAATGAATTTTTAATATTCAATATAGGTTACTGTAATGATAATTCAAAATTTTACGGAAAATATTACAAGTATTACAAATATTACAAAATATGTATTGAAAAAAATGCATACTTTGAAGTTCTTCATCTCCATACTATTGATATAGGGACAATATTGCTTCAACATTTTCGACTCATAATTTAGGTAGGAATCTACCTGTAAAGTATTGTGGACTAGCTCTGTTACACTGTGTATATTAACGGTCAACGGAGAGATTAAATATTATCAAATATTTTTATATAATGTGTTTCAAGATATCTTTGTACATTTAAGTGATTGTGCATGGTGTTAGGATGAAAATTTATATAATTAGAGTGCAGGATACTTTACCTTTGGTGAGCCTCCACGGTGGGAACCATTGTGAACCATGGACAACCGTAGCCTCTCCTTGCATTCTAGACAATTTCTTACGGCACACGTGCAAACCTATGGGAATGTACATAGTCACAACAACGATCAAACAAAAACATTTAGTCAAACGGTGTAATGTGTTTTACTATCAACCATTGATGCCAAATCTTACTCTTTATTTTTTCCAATACATAAATGTATTTGTATTACATATTAAATAAATTAAATTGAAAATATTAAGGCAGTGGTGGGTGAATAAATATAAAATATGGTGAAATATTAGTTCTTTAGTGAATATTAAGTGTCCGGTGTATATTTATTTGATTTTACTGATAGAAAATGTTTTATGTTTTATGAACCTAGCTTTGGACAAAACGAGCACCTCCCATAACGAGTGATTTGCGTGACAAGCAAAATAAATTTCAAAATGCTCGCTTGATGAACAACTTAATTAATTTAAAATCGTTTGTAATCGTACTTTTTTCCAAAAATGTGTTCCGACATGGTATTTAACCTTTCTAATACGATGTATTGTACACTCAGTGTAAAGGCAGACTTCAATTTTTAAATCAAATTAGAATATTTAACATTTTTGTTTACATATATTAATTAGATTAGTAATCAGCCAAATCGGTGCCCTGCGCCCTCGCACCCCTATGATACATACACGTATTGACAAATTAACGTCAGTGTTTTTGAGAAAACATTTAATTTGTTGTGTCCAGTAAATACTTATATATCGTAATTATTTTATTAAATATATAAATATGTTATGCAAAAATACCTAAAGTATGATCTGTGTATTTAGTATATTTACAGAGATATTCACATAGTTAGAGAAAATGTCAACTCAGTGTAGCAAGAAGACAGCGATAAGCGAAAAATATCACTGCAGAAGTCAAATGTGAAATCATGGAGACTGAGGTACGATGCATTATCCTAAGCAACGAGTGCAAGATTAAGGTGACAGACAAATACAATATGATATTCACATAGAAAGGGTCTGCGCAATGTCACATTATCATATTTTTGACGACGTTAAAAGGTTGCTTTTCATATGTATCAACGGGGAGCAAATGCAAAGCAATACTATTCGTTAAATTCTATTAATTATAATTATAATAATTATCAATACTATAAATTATTTAATTAATTCTCGTTAGAATATCGTTTGCGAGAAGGTAAAAGTGATTTTCGCCCTCTTTTGAGTATGTTTTCAGTATGGAATGCATTACCGTATTTTATATTGATTCCCATAGAAAAAATTGTTTCGCTTAATAAGTGTTTCGCGTTACAAATAATATTTGAGAACAAGTTATGCTTGTTAAGCGAAGTTTCACTGTAGTCTGTTTCAATTAAATATGTATAATACAACTAACCGGTTACGTATATACCAAAATTAAATTCTTGACTAGTGATAGAACATTAATCTTAAATATAAAAAAAGTTGAAACAAACTTTTAATAAATCGTTTACAGTATAAATCGTATGTACAATGTAAATTGTTTACATAATATTGCGAATAATGCTAGAGAGCTCTGACCATCTACATATGTGGGGTATAAAAGCAAAGGCAGCAATATCCAAAAAAAATTGAACGCAGTCATCAAAGATTACTAATTTATAATTTAATGGATTTGAGATTTTTTAGGAAACATGGAAACAAGACTTTCAACATCTAAAATTCTGTATATTTTAAATTCGTAATCCTCGGTGACTACATTAAAAAGTTTTTTATTTATTTTTTTGATATTGCTGCCTTGCTTTTATACCACATATTATGTAAAAATATTGAATATAAATTTTTTCTACAATGAATCTAATTAGGTGTGTGTACCCATGTCTCATTATTTCATAACTTTTATTTTTAGTTAAATGTTTATTAAAATTATTTTTCTTTTTTGTAATTTATGTTACCTATGCACAATTAACGCATTTTTGAAAATGTTGTGAATTGAGATGTTAGTTATTTCCGTCATTACTTTTTTGTTATTTATTACATGAATTTTCTTTGGAGATTTTGGCTTACAGTGTTGATGAATGAATGATATTGCACATACAACTAACAGTGCGAATTAAACTTGTTTATAGGAAACTGCAATTATGTATATTAAAATAAAAAAATATTCAAATAAATACAATATGTATAGATGCCAATTGTCAAAGGATCTGAATAATCGGTACGGCCGTAACTTTATTCATTCTGTACATGGTGTGTAATTTACAAATTATTTACATAACAAAACTTGCCATTGTGCTTACGAAGAAACCTTGTGGGCCCGAATATACAATTTGTGCTCTTTATTTGTACAAACCACAATATGAACATTTTGATTTTTTATTTCAAATTGTTAAGAAGTAAAAATTATAAGGTAACATTTACATATTTAAAACAAATTAGATGAATCACTTAGAAATACGTACCTACAGAAAAAAGTAAATTAATTAAAACAAATTATCTACAAATGTATTCAGTAAAAGTATTTATTTTTTATTTGCCAGAAGATATTATATCTTTTTTTTAATTCAGCAATGGAATTGTATGACAAATAAATCCATTTACTTGTTTTATAATTCTGCTGGTGGAATACTATAATGTGGCTTTTTCAAGAAAACACTTACTTATATTATACAATTGCTGTAAAAATGCTGCAGATTTCTTTACAAAATATAATGTTTGATCAATTAAGCAAATATACATTCACAACAAAAGTTTCCGTGACATGGACATATATACCCATAAAATATTGAGATCACAATATTTTACGGGTATAAAAACAGTAATATTCAAAATATAATTTAACAATCCACTATCTAAGTGTTCATCAATTCCTTTAAATAGTAATGTACAAAATAAGAAGCACAGATGTACATAATGAGTGGGCGAAGCAAATTAATTAAAACAATGTTTTTTCTTACCAATCGAAGGCACTGTCTCAATATCCCTCCGCTTGACATGTTCTTCTCGGCTTCTAATTCGCCAAAGTTCAGGGAACTGGCAAATATCAGAACATCAGCCATACTGACGAGGCGTTGCAGAAATGTTACGGCCACTTCGATGGGCATTCCTTGAGTCGGCTCGATTACGTCCAGTTCATTCTTAAAATGAATACGAATAAGTTTTAATATAAGATGTAAGTAGAGATAAGATGGGATACAGGGGCAGTGTAACAAGAAATGATATGTGGGATATAAAAGCAGAGGCAGTTATATCAAAAAAATTTAAATGCGGTCATCGAGGATTACTAATGTAGAATATACTGAATTCTAGATTTATGTATCTATCACTTCCAAAATCAGGTGTCCCATTAATTTATAGGCTATATTTCCTATAAAAACTTAAATTCAGTACATTATATATTAGTAATCCTCGATGACTGCATTTTTTTTTTGGATATTGCTGCCTTTGCTTTTATACCCCCACATATCATGATTCCAACTGTAACAAGCAGACACATCTAACAAATATTACAAAGATGCTAGCTCCCTGTCACAATTACAATGAAAGAAATGAAAACCAAAGGTTGGCAACACACATACATTTTTAGTTTTTTTAAATTTTGTAACATGGGTTCATGTGACAGAAATATGATAAAAAATTAAGCATCTGGACCATTAGGAAATTTCTGTGATTGGATTTTTTGGTTTATCAAATATTATTAAGTCTTTTTAAAGAGGTATGAAATTATGTAATTTTGTGTAATAATGATTGAATCTGTCTAATAAATTTACCCCCATATTGGTCTTAGAATTCAATTTGACATCTCATGATACCAACATCCATGTTTTTAAACCATGTAACATTTTTTATTTATGTAGGTAATTATCATGTATATCATACAATGTTTACTACAAATATATACTTGTACAAAAAGAAAGCCTAAAATATAATCCAATTTATAAGTATAAATACAAAATTCTCTGCAATATGTATTTAATCACAATAAAGATTTCAAAAATGAAGAAAATAAGGAAAGTAACTTACATTTGGTGATGTAGCTGAGGCTAGGAGTGGCAGAAGTCCTCCGCAAGCTATGATCAGATTGTCAGCCAGCTGCGAAATGAGGTGAACTGTGTTCACCACGAATATGGCATTCTCGCTGCTATTCACAAAGTCCAACACAGACTTGGTCGAATGACTCCTCCAAACCTAAAACAAGTATCAAACTCACTGATAAAGAAAAAAGAAAAACACTTCGATATGATGACAAAAAATATTGCATATATTATACATTTAAGAATTACAACAAAAATACATATTATGTTAGGTTACGTTAAGTTAGGTTAGATTAAACAAATTCAGCTCAGTTATATAATATCTTCTAAGTCTCTTCGATTTCTAGTGCAGTTACAAATACTACACTTTTGCTCAATAGAGCAGAATTCGCAAAAGGTCATTTTCAATATTTTCGACAATTAATTTGATAGCATGCTATTTTTTAAGAATTTACAAAAAATTAAATTCACTAATTTCATCACCACCATTCATTCATTTCATAAAAAAAAACATTCTTAAATTTTTTTTTATTGTTGTTTGTTATTGGATCTAATGTCGATTGGATCTTTTGTTGATGAGCCTTTGCGGTGTGGACTCTTTGTCGTTGGACCAAATATCCGTGGACCTTTTGTCGCCGAACCAAAAAATAAATTACATAATTTTTCATCACAAGCTTGCTTTAACCGAAAACTTGAATTCGTAAAGGAGCATTAGGAATTCTATAGATAAATATAATTTGTATTGCATTTCGTGCTTTAATTGCCACATAACGGGCTAGCTTATTTTATTTTTTACCTGTATGTCTGTCTCCAGAGAAAACAACACATCGGAAAGAAGTCTCTGATGGATATACGACCATCTAAACTCGGGAATTCTAAATGGAGGTCTAGTGGGACCTGGTGAAAACATTGGGCGGCTGCATTTTGGTCTTTTGGTTTCTGAAATAAAAATAGTGGGAATATGATTTACCGAGTCTTGAATAATAATACGTTTCTATAGCCCCATTCATCGATTTGTCAGATCGGAAAAAGTGTTTTACCAGCAGTTTACTATAGTGAAGGTATTTTTACTGGTGACACCATTATTTGAGCTTTGTATATGAAACATTATATCTTAGTTATTAATCATCGATACAATCAGATACAAATCCCAAACTGTACAGAAAATAACTGGTTGAAATAACAGTTAAACCATCACTATTTTATTAGATGCACACAAAAAATATGTTTATAATACTAGTAATATTGAATTGAATTGAAAAAATAATTTGGTTTTTGACATTGTAGTAGAGAAGTATCTAGAGATCCTTGTACAAGTAGAGATTAGATATAGTAAAACCCCGTTAATTTGAATCCCGATAATTCGAAATTCCCCACAATTTGAAATTTTTAAATGTTAATGTTTTTATTTATTTTTTATTCTTTTATTTTTTATTTTGGGAATTTCAACAGTATACAATTTATTATGTTAATTTCATAGTAGATTAACCCCGATAATTCGAAAACCATAGTAATTCGTAATTCAAAATAATTTTTAGCCCCTTTCACCATACAATTTAGGTGACTTAACTTTATTTTTTTGAAATTTGACAAACTTAAAAAAATATTTTGATTTTTCAAGTGAGAATAACAAATCTCATCATGATCGTAGAACGACGGATGTGCAAAAAAATTCCATATTGACTTTTTTGGATCATTAAAAAGTGAAAAAAAAGAAGCCATCTAATGGTACACAAATAAAAAGTGTATTTTTTCTCATTAATTCAACCTTGGTTATACGAAGTTGGTATAATGACGGTTCTGATTTGCGATCGTAGAACAATGCAGCATGTGTAAAAATGTCGTACTGCGATGACTATATTTGAGGTTTGAAAGGTATCAACTTTAAATAACTAACCCAAGTTTCAAAGGAAAATCTTTTGTGGTTATCGAGCTATGACATCAAGTGTCTTTATGTAAATAAAACTTCAAACTGCTCTCCTGCAAACTTGAGAAAAATCACATGCGTCGTTATTCTACGATTATGATGATATATCAATATCAGGTAGGTTGGTACTTTAGTATGTAATATAAGTACCTACTATAATGCTATAAATACCATGATCTATGTATTAGCATAATAAATATTACATTTTCAATTTTTTTTTGGTTCCTTGAATTTCGAATTAACGAGGTTCTACTGTAGATGGTCATCATACAATTTTTCTCACACCGATTGTTACAGATAAGCATTGAAAGCTGATTCAACTGGGCATTTTAATTGAAAGTACTGACAATAATTTGATAATAAAATTACCAGCATATTATTAGTGTAATTTTGAATAATATATGGGTAGAGAAATATGTAAATAAGTATTGTATATCTATTGTAAATCATTTTACTGGTAGGCCTTAAAAATCATCAAATTTGAATTCACAGAAGCAGAAAAATTATATATCCATAAGGATCCATTATGAATAGTGGCGGTTTTGCATCTATACGCCACATATACTCTAATATTATTCAAGATTTTACTAGTATTGTTTTTATAAAAATTTATCTAAGAATCCTACATTTTTGAACATAATTAAGAATGAGTGTAGCCTGCATCAAATGAGGACAGTTTTAAAGAACTCAAAAGTTTGTTCCTTAGTATGTTCTTAAATGATTGAAATTAATATAATTATTATCAAGTGTCCACAAAGCATAGTAATCAAAGTATTATAAGAACTCGGTGATACAAGCTACAATTGAATTAGAAACTGATTATATATTACCAAAATGATTTGAATCCACTTGTGTGCTGGTGGAGGCACTCCTCGGTCTCTTCTGCGGCGAGCTGCTTCCCATGTTACTTTGCTTCGAGCTGCTGTCTCCGGATATCGAATGGTCTTGGCCAGAAGCACCGTCTTCTGGCAAGCTGACTCTTCTTCCAATCTCCCTGTCACTCGACTCCCTCCTCCTTTCTGCTTGGAACTCTTCATCTTCGTGATGTATTACTTGGGAGTCTTTATTAGCGAGGGAAATATTTTCACTGATTGTAGATATTGGAGGGATTTCTGGAGAAGACGGTTCTGTTGGAACATTGTCTTCCGTTTCAGTCTTTTCAGTGTCTGGTTGATTTTTTTCATTTTTGGCATTTTCTGACTGTACAACATCATTTTGATCCTTTGTTGTTTCAATTCCATTGTTGTTCAAGTTGCCAAGAGCTTCCTTATCATCAGATTTGTGGATTGAAATATTGCTTTCTGCTATAAGGTCTCCGTCAAGTGGAATGACATCACCTTCATCAACGTGAATCGGTGATATCGTACGTGGTGTTTCGCTTGCTACGGCAATCCTTTCTGCAGCTTCATTTTCCTTTACATCAATAACTTCTTTCTCTTCTTCCAACTTCAATGAGTCGCTTGACTGAACGACATTACTAATTAAATCCGTTAGTATATCCTGAGCTATCTGCGGCGGATTTTCATTTTGATCTTCTATTTTAATTTCAGTCTCAATAGATATCAGTACTTCTGTTTGAGGATCCGTCACAGTTTGAGAAATTTCTTCCGATTTAGCAGAAACAATCTTAATGGCATCATTTATAATGTCGGTTACGACACTCAAGGCAACATCTGCCGGAGTTAAATTGGCTATTTCATCAGCCTTATCATTAACGGGAACGTCTTCAGATTCCGCATAAACTGTTTTTTTAGGAGTCGTAATTTCTGTTGGGGTTTGGTATGCCTCGGAAGGCTCCGATGCATCTGTTTCTCTTTCGGTGGAGGCGGCTGCTACGTCTAAAAAGTCCATTTCCCTCTTCGGGCTCATTGTCTCGCTGGCTGAAAGACTAGAGCACGCAGCATTGTCGGAATTTTCATTCTTCTCATCGTCTTTTATATTCTGCAAAATGTGGTCAATGTCTCTGACCGGAATATAGTCGAGACTGGCATCTCTACTAATTTCCCCTGTTCTTGGCAAATTGGCAAAAGGCTCGGATGGATTATTTTCTACTTGATTTGCAGCCTGTACAAGTTCCTCGTCTCGGACCACGGGAGATGAGTTGACATTGGGGGGGATCGAGCTCATGTCAGAGACACATTCGTTGAGCAACTTTTCAGACTTGATAAGAATCTCCTTGATGATATCTTCAGCAGCTTCCTTCTGCTCGTTTAGTAGTTGAATTTCGAGGTTTCTCCGAATTTCCGCAGCCTTTTCTTCACTAATTTTTTCAGGGGAATCTTCCGTGTTGCCGTTGCAATGGATTAAGTCTACAGGAGAAATATTGTCACAATTAGCTACCGAATGTTTATCACTATCACAACCACTGTCGTTATCAATTTGTTTGGAATGTTTTTCATCGGAATGTACTTTATGAACTACACTGTACTCCACATCTTCCGGGCTAGTCCGTGATTCGTCTTCCACATTAGTTTCACCCACATTAGTAACACTATCAGCATGTTCGCATTCACTATTGGTTGAGGTAACTCGGGAGCAATTGCAATCTTGTCCCGAACTTTTATCGTCTTGAATTTCTCGAAGCGACAGTCCTTTTCCTATTTCAGTCTGGGATCCGTGATTGATCCATCTCGGTGTCGGGTTCTGGAATTCTGTCGGCGAGTCTTCCGATGTTTCTTGTCCGTCAGACAGTTGAGGATACCTGGGGTCAGCCGAGCTGACTCCAGAAGTGGTGGAAGGTTGATCCCAGCCAGAAATAGTACTGATGGGACGTTGCTGTCTCTCTGCCGGGTCAGTTATATTATCTGATCTTCGCTGCTCATAGTGCTCGTACATTTGGGCAAATTGTAGTTTGAATTCTTCATAAGACACCTGTAAAAAGCATTATATATTGAAAATAATCAACCATCATGAAAATATGTACATGCAATGAGAATTGTTGTTTCGCCAATTCTGTTCATCCGTTATATGGATAGGATAAGCCGGAGAAGCCAAATAACAAGGGCCGAGTTAGAAATGTGGAAATAGATTCCTTACTCTTCGGGGATGATAGCGAGGCTGGCGACCACACAAGAGGACCTATAAGAGTGGATAAATTCTTTCAATAAAGAGTGCACTTGTGTTGAGATAAAGATTAGTAATGCCAGAACAGAGGTAATGGTCATAGGAAAAGACCAAGAGCAGTACTCGATCAGTATTCAGGGGACGCAGCTGAAGCAAGAGAATAAATTTAAATACCTTGGGGTGGGAGGCAGGAAAGTGAAATAGATAGGAGAATCGGAGCTGGGGCCGGCGTTCTACATTCTATATATATATATATAGGTTATAATAAAGTGTCAAGACAAAACTGACTGATTTCAAATCTGTGTAGAGGCCCACCCTAATATATAGTGATCAAATTTAGATCCTAACGGAGAGTGAAAATAAGGATCCAGGATGGGGAAATAAATTGTATAAGGGAGTTAGCGGGAGACACACAGATGAACAGAGTGAGAAGTACCAACATGAGGCACACACTCAGCATGGAGCCCCTATTCCTACATATAAAGAAATCACAAATGAGGTGACTTGGACATGTGCTAAGAACGAGTACCAAGAAGAATACTCTTGGCATTAAGCTGGGAGAAGCAACAAAAAAAGTATATGAAAACAGAATGGGACTGGACAGCACAATACAAGGGAATTTGAAAGCACCCTGTCGAGTCTTTGGGTCCCCGACTCAATGATAATGATGAGAATTTTTGTACGGAGTCGAATGCTTGTTTTTTTCATAGTTTACAAATGTACTTCAAGTAATTTAAAAACTTACCTTTGAATGCACAATGGCCAAGGTGTCCACCCAGACCCTCCATCCTCCGTATTCGTGCTTGATGGCGTGATGCAGCAACATTCTGAACAACGAGTAAACCATGTCCGATATCTTCTGCTCTTCCGCGTTCTTGGGGTGGATGTAAGCCATTGCTATCAACCATTCTTGCCACACGGACATCTGCAGAACGGTTCTTCTGTTCTCGCGGTTGTTGTTGCAGAGGAGTGTCATGTCGGACAGGAAGAGCTTTTTCACCTCCAGGAGTTGTTCGCTCTGTTTGGATTGTCTTATGAGAGTAGCTACCACCTTGAGGATCACTGAAATTAAAGAAAATGATGATGGTTAAGTGTTACCAGCAAAAAAAACTCTATTATGTTTTTATGTTTATAATAACTTTTATAGACCCGTTTTTGTGGGAAAGAAGCTTCAAGGGCGCTTTGCAGATTTATTTATTTCAATATACGGTACAGAAGTAAGTACCTTTTACATAATAATATGTACACATATACAAGAAATTCAAAGAGTAGAACAGCAAAAAATTACAGAATTGATATAGTATAGATAGTTATTTAAAGTTATATATATTTTTTTACAGTAATACAGTAATTTAGAAAAAGGAGATGTGAAATATATACAAGGTTAAACAAATAATTTGTTTGTGATTGCATTATGAATTCAGGACGGTGGGATGTAGAGCTTCTAGTAGCGAATCTTTATATTTTGCTGAACTGGAATTAAAAATGTCAGGGATATGCGCGTAGGTGTTTTTCATGTGACATCTTGAAGATGTGAGTTTCTGGAAATATTCTTGATTTTCCATAGATCGCAACACTGGAGGCAGCTGATTCCAGCTAGCTGGACCCGCAATCCTGAAATTAGCTGGATAATGAATGCAAACTATGGATATCACAACTTACTTGGATTCTCCAGTCTATAGTGGTTTTGTGGTTCAGCGTGGCTGGTGTAGAGTATCTGTTGTCCCACGTGTTCAGTGAGCAGTTCGTAGAGGGCGTTGTAACAGGGAAGGGTTAAGCCTTCAGGGGCCGCGCCCAATCTCACCGCCAGCAGGGTGTAGAGGTTGTTTGGTGACATTACATCGTATTTTCGTCTGAAATTCATAAAAATGTATATGTTATGCTAATATTTAAATCCAACACCAATATAATTACTACGCACAATTAAAAAATTTCAACAGCGTATTTAAGATTTTATTAATTCTGATGATTCTAACTAGGCTCCACTCATTGAGTCATTAATTTCAATTAGCTATGCTACAAGAGCAATTTTTTTGTTTAATATTTTCTTCAGGTACAGATTTTTTGTTTGTACTGTTCTGTAAAAGCGGGCCATGTACAAAGTTTGTATGGACCGAATGAAAAAATAAATGAATCCTAATACATAGGTAGTATTGGTAAAAATGCATCAAGACCAAAACTTTAATCCTAGTATTTTTAAAATATCAATTATGTAAAATGGCCCACTTATCACAATACCAACTCAATTACTAATATCTATTGAGAAATTATTAGAAAATTGAGTTTAACTGTCAGCATACTGTGATAGAAAATACCCGTGCAAAGTCATGATGTCAATTTATGTTACAGTAAACAATTCATAATTTGTGAGCATTTTAAATGTGAAAAAAAAAATGCTTTTATTAGTTTTAAAATAGTTGTTGTATATTTGCTTTAAATATTGAGTATTTCACATGAAATATTAATAAATATGGTTGTATCATTCGGAGCAACTAACTATCCAGTCACATCCAACATGACAAAGATTGAATTAAACGAAGATTGAATTAAAAAATGTTAAGTAGTTAAATACATAGTTTTTCACTAGTCATTTATAGACAGGTACCTACATGTAAATGTTTTTTTTTAGAATTAGCTAAAACATTCATTTCATATTATGAATATTTATAAAAAATTACAGATTTAATGATAGACCTGTGTTAATTACTGCACCGTTACAAAAAAGTTGACAAAGTTTAATATTGATTAAATAATCATGAAACATCCCTGTTCAAAACATTCCCTTCATAATTATATTAGATGTAAGCCGATTTATATGGCATTAAATATTATTATCAAAATATTGGCGCAAAGCTTGTAAGTACACACTCAATTTGAAAAAAAAAAGATATGTAACAATTTGTTTCATATCAATATTATTACTATTTTCAAATTAAACTAAATGAAAATATAACTAACATTTTTTTGCCATATATGTATTAGATACTTTATTTTATTTTATTTTATTTATACAAGGAAACATACAGAACAGTTTAATATATGTAAATGAAGATCGGTAGGTACCTATTGATCTTCATTTAATTTGAATTGTTATAATGGAACGTTTAAATTTGTGTGAAAATTCTTTCACAAACAACTGACAATCGAACTATTGAGAAAATTATAATATACCGGTGATAAAGTTTCTAATATAAAATAATAGCTTTAAATGTTGTTTCTCTTTTCAGGTGTGTAATTTTATTATTTTTAAATTTTAATGTGAAATATCATGTTCTTTTGCTAATAAAATATAAACTCTTTTCAGAGCAACGCAAAAAAGCTTTTATTTAAAAAAAACAAAAATGTTTGGGAAACCACATTATAAAACAACATTTAAAGCTATTATATTATATTAGAAACTTTATCACCGGTATACATATTATAATTTTCTCAATAGCTCGATTGTCAGTTGTTTGTGAAAGAATTTTCACACAAATTTAAATGTTCCATTTTAACAATTCAAATTAAATGAAGATCAATAGGTACCTACCGATCTTCATTTACATATATAATGTGTCTAATGAGTTCTTTTTTTAATACAACCAGTGAAGTTTCCTGGGGTTAAACAAATAATAGAATAAAATTAAAACTTGCCGGTGTCCTGGAATGGGGTTCACTGACCACTAGGTGAGAGTCATAACCACTACACCAACAGGCTGCTAACGTATTAATTTGCCACAAATAAAAAGTGATTGATAAAAGATAAAGGAAAAGGGAAACTGTCTTACTTATGAGTACTCCTGCTTAGAAAGAATCCCAATAGCTTGAGCGCTTGTAGTCTGATCAGTTGGCTGTCGGCCGAGAGGAGTTTGAAAATGGTTCTCACACCATACTGAAACAAGAGAAAATACCCGATTGAACAGTTCAATACATACAAGCCAATACCACTGTGTACAATGAGCATGAGAGATATGGTACAAGCGGGAACCTTGGTAATGTGGGCATCGAAGCGGTACTTATAAAAAAAATATGTGCAAGCAACACCACGCATCAAAAAAAATGTGTACAACAATTTATACAAATTTATAGTAGACACTTGATTATCAAGAATTGAATTATCCAAGAAGCAGATTCAAAGCAGAAGCAAAGTTTGCCCGTAACTTTGTGCAACGTCTATAATTTCGTTCGAATACATGGCTCAAAAAAACAAATTAAAAGGCTGGAGATGGGGCTTGAACCCTGGACCACCAAACCCGAACCGGCCACTTCAAGCATGTTGCTTCAGCCGCCTCTCCGTAAACCGCTTAAAAGATACTATAAATGTATACTAGGGCTTAGCAAAGACGCGAACCAATGTTTCGTCATTTTTGACGGGTTACAGTTAGTTCATAATAAGGTGCCGAAATTGACTTCTAAAGGTAACATTTCAGCTGAAATGTGATTGGTAAAATCATTCTATCAACGATGCAAAAATAACGAAGATCGGAAAGGAAGCTCGAAAATTACAAAAATCAATCTTCTCTTGATTTAAAGGGCATGCGTGTCATATTTTTCAAATTGCTTTCATCTTCATCATATATCTGCGTCATATCATTCCTGAAGATCTTTAACCTCCTCCGATTTCTGGTTATCATACTTTGGGCTATGAAACTTGTTGACAACTTTATTTTTGAAGATTTGCAACATTTTTTCCTGCGCCTATTTGAGAGACCGAGCTCAACACCCGTGTAGTGCATGTACATGGATGAGACTTGTTGTGAATGTCGCGAAAGGATAGTATTATGTTGAGCACGAAGCGAAGCGCCATTTGTTACCGGATAAAAATTATCAACTGATTGCTGCCAAATCTCCAAGATAATCAAGAGTCTGTTATATGTAATACGGTTTTAAATTATTATAATTATCATTTTACAAAAAAAAATCCCGCAACATGTTGATTGAATAAAGCAAACAAAATATTAGATTGTAGCCATATCATCGATGTAGCGCAAGAAGTCATTAAGTAGCAAATTCACGATTTTCGGCAAATCATTTCCAATGTTTCTGTGTTTTAAATCTGCAATAATTATATGAAAGTGCTTAATATATGGAATCTGTGTCAGAAATCACTAAAACCAGTTAATGACTTTTGGTGAGAAAGTGTGGAATATGTACGCTAGTATACCGAAAAGAAAATAAAATATCATTAAGTAACCTGATGATTTCAATGTAAAAAAATAATATTAAAGACTTTTTTCATTCGCAAAATAGCTCTACCGTGCAACAAACGTATTGATGACTTCTTGCTCTCATAGTTTACATAAAAAATAACCCATAATGTCTTCTAACTCGGTTTTACCAAAAAAGTCACTTAGTGACTTCTTGCGCTACAATGACCATATTTTCCCTGTGCCTAAGGGCACGTGAAATAGAAATATTTGAAGGACAACAATTAAAAATTATCATTTGATAGAGTGATGCATTTATGGAATGCTTTGACCAGTAATATCAATCAATAAGGAATAAATTATGTGAATATCAATTTGCCCAAAGTGATTTTTTGGAATTTAAAGTATTCCATACAACCCACAATGAATGGCTATATAAATTATGTACGCAAAAAATTGTAATGAATGAAACATTATTAAATCTGTTGATTGATAACAATTATAACATTAATATATAATTAAGTCTAACCTAACATGCATGAATAGTTCCAGAATTTCACTAAGTGATTATTTTCAATATTCCATCCATATGATAAATATTTAACAGATTAAGAGAAAATAAAAATATGTATTTTAATTTTTTTTTGAAGATTGGTTTAATTTTATTTTCATTTAATAATATATAGATATGTACTGCATAAAATAATATTATATTTAAAGCTGCCTTTGAAGCAAAATGAATAAAAAGCGAGATCAATTCAAAATATGTATTGCATTTTGGTACTGTCTGATCAGTGAAATTGAATGAATCGATTTGATTTGCAGCGTGAATGAAATATGAATGTTGAAATTGATGGAACTTTCAAATTAATATATAAAATTCACCTTTACATCAAAAGCTGGAACCATGGAGCTCGGGTGTTCCGACATCAAGGAGATCAGCATCTGCAAGACGTCGTGCAGGTTCTCATCCTGGTGGGAATAAATATTGCAATCAATTTGGAAGTTTAGAAATATGTTTCTTATAATATTTTCAAACGTGTCGGCTAAAATTTTCACTATTTGTTTAATTTATTTAAAACATGCAATTTAACAATTTAAGCTTATCAATTATGTAAAAAATGTACTATGTGTCAAGTTTAGAATTGATTGAAAAGCACCTTTTCATATCAATGATGCAATTGTGTTCATGATTTAATCAACTAAATTATGAAGAAATGTTGTCAATAAATAGCATACAACAATAAACCTTTTAATATTTGCTATTGAATGTAAGATTTTGTCAAACAAAAATTATTTGTATTGGTCTTTTGGTAAAAAAAATAAATTATCAATTATGTGATTGAATGAGCTACCTAAGTAACTAAAAAGTTGCGAGTCGAAACTAGTTGGTTTAAACTCAATAAAGTGGTGTAAAACAAAAAGTTATTTTATTTAAAGATATCATGTCTCACCACAATGTGTTTGCTTCGTGTGAAAATTTAACTAAAAACAATTTATCTTTTATAAATAATATTTCAACCCGTTAGTCAGTTTCTATAATTTTTCGAGGTCTATCTTTAAATCTTGTTATGTACAGTTTCTTTCGAAAGGACATATTTCATAAATATTAACGCTTGATACATGGTAAAATATAAACGGATAACCTATAAAAAGTATAATTAGATTAAATCTATTCACTGTATAAATATGGCATATAATACATGGTGATGGTATTTTAACATATTGACATACTAACCGTTATTTGAGATTTGTAAAAATCGTAAAATTATTTCAATGATTAGTATGTAATTGATTTCTCGCAATTCGACCGGCAACCATCAGTACTACACAAAAATTATAATTATGTCAGTGACCAATCATTGATCAAAATAGTGTCACAAAATTCTGACACGATGTACTGTGAAAAAAAAATTGGCCCAATGTGCAACAAGGGTTGGCAGAATCAGAAAAAAAATTCATATTGAGGATTTGAAGCTGTGATTCGCTCCTGTAAGGCATGCGTTTGTGTGAATTGCACTCAAGAACTTAAATATACATTTTTTTTAAGTCACGAAAGATTATTGTGTTTTGACATTAGTGTTTGTGAAGAGTCTTTCATATTTTCTTCATATATGTAAGAGTGTATATGTGGTCCGCACACAAAAAAGCATGGTTGAATAAAGAAATGTTAAATGTTTGCCTCTGCACGGGTGTTGCCTAGTGAGGCCGATATTGGAGAATCTGACCACTGTAAGATTTAGTGTGAAATAAATCAATAAACAAAATAAATAAATAAATGTGTAACCGGTTAAAATATCAGTTTGTCCATCACTAGTACATAAGACGTTTGAAGTTCTGGTCGGGTTACGTTAACTCACCTCGTGCATCGTAGTCAGATAATTCAAAATGCTCTGTAATTCGTCATCCTTGACTCCGTTCCCGATCATGATTAGCTGCTTCAAGAAGAGCAGAATGTACGCTCGGATTGTCAAGATGTCTTTGTGAGCTGGTCTCGGACCCTCTGTAGGCATACAGATCCAACATAAGTATTTTATTGAAGCTTTGAATATATAATATACAATACTGGGTGAATAAAGTCATTTTTATTTTTCCTTTTCTAAATTTACACAAAATAGTTGATAGTTAGAATATACATTTTATAAGGATGCTCACCCAGTACATTGATCGACTGTAATTCGTCACTACCAAAAATATACCGTCACTTTGACTGCCGATACTATACTAACGTCACGCAGTCTGCCATTCCAGCCATTCGCAGAATAGCTGTCATTGATACATTTACGCCATGCGTGTTAAACGCCAACTTATCAATGTATTCAAAGTGCATCATCCATCTCATACACAAATCTTGGTATGTACATTTTAAAAATGGACAGACTCAGCTTATATCTAGAGAATAAAAAATTTTCATATCCATTCCATTGGCAATGTATCCGAAAATTACAAAATTACTAATTAGAATTAGTTTGATTAGAATTTTAGTAAACTTTGAGGGATATTGCTATCATCAGAGGTTAGGAATAGCAACATTGAAAATCAGTTCTGAAGATCTAAAAATCTATCAAACAGAAGTCCAGTGGGATAGAATAACTAAGTCCGACCCCTGTAGTAATATCCGGCATTTCAGTCAAATATACAAAAAAATCTAATATATATTATATTACACTTGCAGACAGAACACTACTCACCGAGCCCTTTTGGTATGATTCCACTCTTCGGTCTCGGATTGACCACCCAGTAATAGTATTTGAGGGTGTGCACTGTCTGCAGCACAGTGCTGACTCTCCTGACGTTGCTGTAGATCTGCGTGTCGGCCAGGAAGTCCGTGGCCAGATAGCAGTAGAGCCTGGCCTGCACCGCGGCCGGGGTGTGTATCCAGAGGGCGGGGTTGAAGAGCACGTGGTCCAGGAGCTGCCATGTGAGGAAGGAAAAAGAGAAGACCTTCGCGTCAGAATGATACTTACTGCCCGCAGGTTTGGCACGCATGTTCAATGTTTACTATGTCTATGATTTGCCTGTTTTACATTTTCTTAAGATAAAAAATATAACTCTTTTGATTTACTAAAAAATACTTTTTACTTAAAATTTGTCTGATTCGTTACATTACATTAACTTAAAAATGCAGTGGGTGTAATCACTTTCTAAACAATATTTTTATAAACACTACTATATTTGACATTAAGTGACTGACATTTTCATAAGATCACAATTGCAAACAATTCGAAAGTCTAATTAGTAATAAGGTACAAATTCTAACAAAATTTTACATTCAGATGTTGATTGATTTCAAAAAATAGTTAATAAACAAAAATTTCAAAATTGGACACATAATTTATATAACATACATACATGATCAATATGCATGCATATATGCAAATCCAAAATAACCAACATGATAAGTTACTGTCATTAAGTTCAAATACTTCAGTATGGGTATAAAATTTATGGTTTTATATTTAAAATAATAAAGAGTTGCATACGCCATTACAAAAGATGTCTCAGAGCTAGTAGCAAAAATTTCGCAGAGTCTACTTCATTTAATTTTTAATACTATTATTTATACTTTGGGTGAAATGTCAACAGTCAAAAGCAACATTTACCTTTGCATTTTTTAAAAATATTTCTGACTTATCTTTAGTGAAAAGTTAAACTATTGTGAAAGTGACTTATATGGAATATTAAAAATTGATTCGCTTTGACGCAAGTCAAATAAAAGGAATAAAATCTTTTTTACACCGTTTTAATAATTTTATTTGACTTTCATCAAAGCGAATGAATTTTCAATATTCAATATAAGTTACTTTCATGATACTCCCAACATTTTACAGAGGAAAGCAAAATGCACTTTGAAAAATTTCATGTCACTTATCTTCTCAACTGTTGACATTTCGCACAAGTGTAAAAAAATATTTTCTATTCAAAATTGAATGAAGAAGACGTTCATGAAGTTTTTTCTACCAGATAGAGACGTCTATATGTACTAATTATGAAAAAAATTAGGGCCAGTGCACACTTAAATTTTTTGTCAGCAGATAGTTCTGTCTCAAGGCAAGGGATATTTCACTGTATGAGAGAGTTCTCACTGTTAGAAATAAAAAGGGTAAGACTAGACACTTCAGCTGGGCCGACAGCCATCGACTAATTTGACTACCAGATGCTTTGAAAAATTCATGGAAGCGTATAGAAATACAGAAATACAAATAAACTGTCAACAGTAGAACCTCATGAATCCGAAATTGAAGGGACCCAAAAAGAACATTTAAAATTATGCAGAACTCCGTTAATTCGAAATACAAAGTACAAAATTTTCTTGGTACTTGGTCTGGTTCTACGGCTGGTTTCAGAGCATTTGACTTGTTTAAAGAAGTAACCCATAAAAACCAAGTTTTTACAATACTCCCTTTCTCATTTTCTAGTTTCGTGTCGACCATACGCGTCGGAATCTCCATTCAACTTACTGAATTGTATGAAAAAGCATTAAAAATTTGAAAAATACAAAAATTTATTAATTTTTTTTAACGAAAATTTGATAGATCTTCTTGATTGTCGCCACGAGTCTGCTTGCAAAGTTTCAGCTCGATTGGATCACGGGAAAAGGGTTAAAAATCGATCCAAAGTTTTTTCGTCAAGCAAGCAGACGCCACGAGTTAATAATATAAAGGGAGTAAAAATAGTAACCCATAAAAACCAAGTTTTTATTATACTCCCTTTCTCATTTACTAGTTGAAACATTTTTTTTTCGTTTAACCTAGCGTTGGGCTTCGGTCGGGCGACGCTACGAAATGGAATAATAAAAAAATTCAAAAAATCTAAAATTATACTATAATCAGGTTTCGCCTCTACCAGACGCGTTGAAATATTTTCATACAACTAAATAAGTTGTAAAAAAAGTTGTAAAAACCATTCAAAATTTGAAAAAACCAAAAATTTATTAATTTTTTTTAAGAAAATTTGACAGATCTTCTTGATCTTGATCGTCGCCAAGAGTCTGCTTGAAAAGTTTCAGCTCGATTGAATCACGGGAAAGGGGTTTAAAATGTATCCAAAGTTTTTTCGTCAGACAAGAAGACAAGCAGACGCCACGAGTAAATTTTGAAACAATTATAAAAACCTTTTCAATGTCTTAGTAAATAAGTCTCGCTTTATTACAAAAAGACGTTTTTACTTGAAAAGACTCGGTTTGGAGCGAAATTTTTAAAAACATTTAAAAAAATATGTTTCGTTTACGGAATTTAATTATGCAAGAATAATTACTTTAACTGCATTATGAATGTGTCTTAAATATACGTGAGGGGGACGTTCTTCCGCTGTGACCCAATCCCCTCGCCTAAAGAAAGGGTTTAGTTCATGTGTGTACTCTGGATGTACACAATATTACTTGTCAATTTTTCACTACTAAATAAAAAAGTTCTTCATTAACAGCAAGATGATTTTGTAGTGACATTATTGATATAACTAATAAGAATACACTTTGTATTAATCACTAAATTTGTTTAAATATCAAGATGTTTCGGGGCCAATGATCCCTTCATCAGGATACAACATTCAAGGTGCCACTGACCTCGAAATATGTTGATGTTTCAACAACTTTGTTAGGTAATACAAAGTATATTCTTGTTTATTATATAAATAAAAAAGTATACACAAAGTGGAGCAGTTTACACAAAATCAGATAGTTGCCAGTGTGGGAATTATGTCTAAACAATTTTGTTGTAGAACTGTTATACACCCATCCCAACACTTGACTGCTGTCAAAATGACCACTTTTCCCTCAGTGTGCACTAACCAGATCTACACCTAAATATTTTTCCAAAAATGCAAGCACGATCCAAAAAAATATCAATATACCTAATAAATTCATTATTAATATAAAAAAAATTCAAACCCATCAGAGTTAGGCAGTTTCAAAATTACATTAATCAAAAATCTACCATTTCTCGATATCATGCAGAGTGGCACTTCTACTAATTTATGAAATAATTTTAAATTGAAGTGAAGAGAATGCCACAAAAGTAATGGTAAATAAATTTCAGAGCTCAAAGTCTTTTCATTATTTAAATCGGCTGTGTATATCGGCAGCAATGTAAACAATTTGGAAACTGATTAAAAATTCGGTAAAATTAATTTAAATGAAAACACCGGCGGAATACCGATGCGGGCTTTACAATTTGGAAGGAGAACTGTTGTAAAAAAAGAAGCTTTATGTAAAACAGGCGACATGCATAATAAATATTCATTCAATGACCATGTTTTTCAAACAGAGTTGTTCCAGCGATAAATAACATTTTAAAAGTATTCCGATTGAACATGAATTATGTTAATCTTGGTCATGGAATTTAAAATTTATTACATCAAACCAAATGAACATGCGTACTTAACCTGCACGGAAAAAATATAAAAACATGTTGTACAAATTAAACAAAATTAAGATTAACATTTTAAATGCACGTAACACAAAAATTACAGTTTTTCTCAGCATACATACAATATCCATACATTACCATATATAATTGAACATGATTATATTTTTAAAATTTAAGTAGAGATGCATACATGTCATATCGATATATTTAGATACTACTATTACAATCAGGTATTACTTTGTGGTTATTCATTGTTAATTAAATTAAACATAAAAACTTGATTTACGCCATTATATTTTTGGAAACCATTCCTTCTTCAGGGTAAATAAACTACAATCTAAACATTACAAAATATGGGAAATTATATTCTTAGCAACTTGTTTTTGTGTGTACCTGCTGTATGACATTATTTTCAAAATTATTTTATTACCTGTTTTATTTAATATAAAGAGACATACAAAGACGTAGATAATACATACATTTAATATAAGAAATGGTCAACGTTAAGTTCCTAGTGAAGAAATATACATTAAAATTGAATTTTTTTTATAAACAGAAATAATAAAAAACACTCAAAACAGATAATAAAAGAATGTTGCAATACGGCAGGTGTACACACAAAAAGTTGATAAAAATATAAAATCCCCATATTTTGTAATTTTTAGTTCGTAGTTTATCCTGAAGAAGGGAAGGTAATTACGAAACCGGTTGGTTAGTTTTACCAAAAATACAGAAGTTTAAACCAAGTGAATTTTTGCGTTTAGTTTAATTAGTATTTTTACTATTTTTTTTACAAACTAAGCTCAACGCTTGCGTAATAAAAATACATCACCCTGGTGGTCACCCGTGATGAGTCGTAAATCTTCGATGACTCGATGATTTGACAAAAATTCTTACTTACCGCTAGACCAAACAAACAAACAACCAACCAAATATTTTCAATAATCATGCAATAAAGTAAATAAAATCAATTTCTGTTTACCCATAAACATACATAGTTTTTCAGAAACACATTTGCCACATACATTATAACAGGAGCGTGCAGTGAGATCATTTAAGCATGACATTTACGTAAACACATATTTTGAAAAAAATCTAAATAAAATATATATTTCGTAATATTTATATCACAATTACTATCATATTATTCATATTTTAATATATCTAAATGAAGGATAGAAAATACCTAAAAAAAATTGATTGCAATCTTCGAGGATTACCAATTTAGAATGTACTGAATTCGAGATTTTATAGGAAATATACGGCCGTATTCTGAAAAAAGCAATATTGCTATTTCGGTGTCTTGACATTAATTGTGTAACATTGTAATCATTACCGTCAATTTAACGTTTTAAGTTTGATAGGTTTGAAATGAATGAATTCAATCTATCAGAAAGCTTTAAAACGTAAACAAACATCAATTTATTCACAAAAAGAGATTTCTGAGTGAGTGCATTCATTAATTTCAAACCCGTCATGCTTAAAACGTCAAAATTGACGGCATTACAATTTTTATACAATAACTGTCAAGATACCGAAATACCAATATTACTTTTTACAGAATACGGCCGATAGCCTGTACACTTATAGGAAACATGATTTTGGAAAGGACAGATGCATATAATCTAAAATTCAGTACAGTCCTCGGTGACTGCATTCAAACCATTTTCTATTTTTTTGGATATTGCTGCCTTTGCTCTTACACCCTTCAAATAATACAAAAATTCTGTCACATGAATACTTCATTTCGATGTTTTTCCAACATTATACCTATGCTCACGTAAAAGTCATGCTTCAATGTCCCCACCGCACGCGCCTTACGCATTATAAAAACTTACCTGCAGTAACTTAGAACTGAAATAAATTTCTAAATGATATATAAAAAAAATGTCAAATGCATAAATATCGGGGGCTTACAATCACAGGAGCCTATTCACGAAAACGGAATTTTAAGAAAAAATAATTAAAGATACATATGAAACCAGGAAAATATTTTAGATACGTCCAATCGTATCTCGTAAACGGTAGTAGGCGGGTATAAGGCGAAATTTTTTTATCAGTAATAATATGATTATGGCATTACCGAAACCGGGTACAACTCAAAACACACGTTATTGTAATTAGGCCCTGTGGTCTTAAATTCCAGCTATATATGTTTATTAATAAATAATTTATAAATATTCCAAAATTATTAACTAAAAGCATTACTCAATAATATATTTTGTAGCATAATTTGATCAATGATATTTGTCTTCACCTGTCAGTAAGAAAATAAATTACAACAGGCAGCCATTATTTAAAATAAATTTCATTAAAACTCCTTACGGCTTGTAGCAAAAATCAATTACAAATGTAATAGAATTTTCAAATAAGAAATAAATTTACATTAAAAATAAAAAACAAATATATTGCGCAATACCTATCTACTTGATAAATACAACTGCGAAAGCGTAATAAATAATTTTAATAATTTCACATCAATGTTTAAACTTTTTTTAGATGTTAATATAATAAGGTTCACAAGTTAATTAGGAAAATTGTCAGTTTCGAATAAGGTATAGCTAAATTGAACAATACAGTAACCATAACCGATCCTTTTGAGAGTACGTATCCACCGTATATTTGAGTGTCCTGATTTCAAAATAAAACAGAATTAATTATGGATAAATTATAGAAGTCTCACAGAGACGAAGACGAAGAAGAAGAATGTGAGAAAAGCGGATAGAAGTCTCTTATACGATGGTTCAGGACTTACAAAATATATATTTGAAAAAATATAGAGGTTTCATTACCACTTGCGAAATCTATGTATACTAAATTTATAATGAGAAAAAATAACAACAGCTGTCTCTATCAGAGCCCAATGCAATATATTAAGTGTTCTCGATTCAAACATACATATAGAACTTAAAAAAAAATTGATAATGTTGATACCTTTAATACTTATTCTCAGAAGGATCGGTTATGGTTACCGTTTTGTTCAATTATGCCCAAGGAGATGCCCATCATAGAACATCTGATGTCCTAAAAAAACTAAATATTGCTGTTCTCCCCGTTTCATAATTTAGTGATAGGTATTAATGGATCTGTTGAAATATCAGCATCGCACTCACTTGCTTCAAGAGTAGTTCTGAATTGGCACTAAGACACGTCACCAGGTGTTTAGTGAGCTGCAGGAAGCCGTTGAGCAGCTCGGCGGTCAGGTGGTCTCTGGAGCACCTCTGCAGCATGAAGGAGATGACGAGGAAACCTCGGCACTGGATCATGTGCTGCTGGACCGTCTGGGAGGACTCCACGAGCGAGCAGATGAATCCCAACAGTTTGGAACTGAAAAATGCATAGTCATATTTTTATATAACAAATATAGTATGAAAGGACACTAAGACGAACTACTGAGAGAATACAAATTACCGCAGCCTAGGGTAACAAAGTGATATTGGGGATCAAAATTGTAAGAAAAATGATGACTCTCCGAAATTACTAAATAATTATGGCCAATTATAGTGTCCGTCAGACAAAGATGCCAAAGCTCATAGGGTGACCACGGTGTAAAAATGCAAAAATATATGATCTTATTTTTAAGATTACCGCATACATATATTCATGTTCAAAAATTTAGAATCAGGGCAAAAGAACACTTAAATAAAATAATTCGATTTATACATTTTATTAGATAAATAATATAAAAATTTAAATACTAAAAAAATGAAAATGTATCTATTTAAAATGGAAAAAAATATGAAATAGGAAAAATGACAAAAAATAAAACAAATTTTTTTAAACGAATTTAATAAATTATAACTATGCATCGCAATCAGATGGTTTTCGTCATCAAACACAATAAAAATTAAATTTATTGGCGGAATCGTCAAATGCATGCCAATATTGGCATTCTATTTTGCATACATGATTGTGGATATTACTCCACTCAACGCTAATGATTGACGACACCTTTTCCTTGACCAATTTTTCGACGGAACTCATCGTCATGTTGATACGCCATTTATGATTGACCAATTTTTATTTCATTAAAGTCCGGGTAAGT
Source organism: Agrypnia vestita (assembly GCA_016648135.1). Lineage (NCBI taxonomy): Eukaryota > Metazoa > Arthropoda > Insecta > Trichoptera > Phryganeidae > Agrypnia > Agrypnia vestita. The sequence goes on along the minus strand of JADDOH010004769.1, from coordinate 107,929 downwards.
CTGTGGCGGAAGCCGTAATACATCATGTCGACTTTCGATGAACAGTTTATCGACAGCGAATTCCTTGAAAATACTTTTATGTAAACATATCAGCAGACATGGTGCTTCATGAAGGCTTCAGACATGGTCACCGTATTTTTCTTCAACTAACAAGGGTGAGCCCGCCCCGAGAGTTGTATACGTACTAAAAGGTTTATGCTAGTTCGTTGATGTGGTCACTATAACCAATCAACAATGCGATTTCTACTAACACATTTAGTACACTAATTATTTGTTTATGTGTTAGTTTTGAAATTCTTAAAGCAGGAGTCTACCTGTAAAGTATGTATTGTTGACTAACTCTGTTACACCCTGTATAATCATTAATTTGCGACTCATTGGGATAATTGTGATCACAGAGAAGTATATTTTGTCAGAGCCAGGCAAGGGATTAAGCAGATGTGTTAACTGATTGTTTTATGAAAGATTATAGTTGACAGGTTGACTCGCAAAGCTCCTTGCAAGAGGCTTGGAGCTTATATTTACGACAATAATTAAATTAATTTTTAAGTCTATCGAGAAATTTTATATATAATTTGTTACAATAAGCAGGCCCAGAGAAGTTGGCTTTGTAAAATTGTTTTGGTACACTGAGAAAAAAAATTAAAACTTTGATAATTATAATTTAAACAAGTTTAATTGTACATAATTAGTTGACTTTATTTTAATTCCATCAGGTAGGTAAAGCAAAGAGCATAACACTCTTCACCCTGACACACCACTCATTCCCTTTCTTAAGTCCTTTCATTAGCGCACATGTATTGTTGAAGGCTTTGACAGACGGGTATTACCACGTCTTTCATGAACTTCCTAAACTTTTGCCTCCTAAACTCGCCTCAAATATGTTCTTTATCACCTTGTTTTATCACCTAAAACCATTGTCTATTTTATTTTCCATACATTAGCATTTCATAAACTTCATCATATTGTGGCAAGACGTGGCTATGGGAGGCAAATAAAACACTAAAACTTAATAAAAGTTTTTATTTACTACGCAAAAAGTCACTGGACATGAATTAAATAGGAGCACTGTTCTTTAATCTACAGTCACTAAACGTTTCTAGAATATTTCACGTACTTATTATTACGCTGTTTGTTGATTCACACTGATTACGTTGTTATTATCGCTTTGATTTTCCCGATTATTCCCTTTCAATTACGCACTAGAAAAAGTTCTCGCTTGTCGGTAGTAACTTACCTAAGAAGAGAGGATGAAGTGTTACATTTTTCTGTACTGACGCAACTATTGTTCATTCAAACATCTTTGAACAGGACTATCTTCCAGTATCTGATTGACCTGGCCATGCCACTCTATTTCTGGTGCCATCAAAACTTGCGTCATACATCTTTATTACTATTATCTTCTCATTCACTCGCACAACGTGACCAAGCCACCTATGCGACCTGTTTTTAATTATATTCACAATGTTAAGATCAGATCTACATTCTTTCTTAAATTGTTCATTCCTTACTCTATCATAAAGGGAGTCGCCTTTTACTTACTCAACAATATTATTCCTTTTTAGCCAAGCCACTGTGGGTTATCTAGGCCTCCCCGGACTCTAGTCCCTCGAGCGTGCCAAATGGACCAATCGCGCTCGAGGCAAATCACCAATTAGAAGCCTAATACAACCGGCGAGGTACCGGCAGGCAGCACGCCGGTAGGCGGTCACTCTTCCTTTGAACGCCGCACGAGACAGTCGCAATATTACTTGCAATAAATTCGACATTTAACCAACCGTGAGTATTTTATGGTCACCTTTTTTAAATTTATATCCACCTCACCATTCATTCACATCTATCTGTTGTCACACACATTTCCGCACCACACATAAAATGTGCCGGGAGATCATGCTTCGACAGATGGCCATTAATCTTCCCACAAACACGCACCCTTAACTTCATTTAAATATATACATTTAGTAAATACACAAATCATACACGAGGTAATTAAACATCTGCCAAACCACTTTAAAATGCACACTAATATACCTTCATTAAAAATATTTATTTATTTAGTCGTCCAACAGGAAGACATTAAGATAAAAAGATTAATTTAGCATAGATAAAATTCAGTGATAGTAAGGAGGAAAAGTGAAAGTAACCTGTAATAATTTATTAGTAATGCGTATAATGAAATTATCAGGGAGTTTTATATTCTTATATATTCTATATATTCTTCATATATGGTGCTAAAAATATCTATTGAATTGAAAATGTAATTATAATAAGAGCATTTACGTTTGATGGGAGAGGATTTCCTATTATTGGTATGATATGTTGAAAGGAAAAAGAGGCTGCTCTATCTGGTAGATCTGAATGGGACGTGGATGAAAAGCAAGCTGGTGGTTTCGGGGGAATCCATAAGGTTATGAATAATTTGAATAAATAAATATTGTAGCGACACTAGGTACCTACTGAGTGCTGAAAATAAACAAAGGTGTCACGCGATGGCTCTAAGTCGACCGGCACCGAAAAATGTTACGAACGCAATCCGGAGTCTACAGTCAATCTAAAGGATTCTACGCCTTTCTATTTCATAGTAACAGACTATGTAATCTGGAACGTTCCACTTGTTTCTCGTTACCTCTGGAATAAAACTTTCGAGGGAAATTTTGCTATGTAAGGAGTCACGCGACGTGGGCTCGGGCAACAGCGAACCAGTGTGACTGAATTTGTAATATTACAACATGCGATATTATGCGTGTTGTAATATCACGAATGTGTGACGTGTGACCAGCGCAAGTTAATAAAAGATACTGGGGCGAATAGTTTCTACGAGCGAACATTGAATGGAGTTTATCAGAAGTGATCTAAGCAATAGAGTTAATTAGTGCGAATTAAGGAACAATTCGATAATAAGTGTGGAAAATTCGGAAGATATTTAGCGACCATAAAAATTAAGAACAGTACCACAACTTAACTCGTGTCCAGGACTTTCGTTGGTAATAAATTAAACTAAATTAATTTCCTGTGTTTTGATTTACCTCCCAAAGCCAAGTTCCGTGAAAATATATACAAATAATAATATAAAAATAAAAGTTTAATTATATGTCTTACCAAAGCATGGGATCTCTCTTGGCCTCTCCAGGAGATGAACAATCGTAGGGCATGTCCAATTGGGAAAAGAGAGGGAACAGAACCTGAATTCCTCCGATGGAATTCAGAGTGCTGTGGATCGAGTGGGTGATGACAGCCTTTACATCCTGGTAGACAAAAATATAAGAATATGATATCGTAAATATTACATACCCAACAAACATCCCTCCACTGGAAAAACTCATTTCCTGTACATATTCAGTAAGCTAACAATATTACTCAATTAGTTCTTTACTCTCAAGGTTATCGAATTTAACAGTGGTGAAAACATCAAAATTTTGAACTAATTCAGACCACAATAAAATGCCTTGCATTTTATAAATATCTCGTATTATAAAAAGCGAAATTTAACGAGGCTTCATGAATCAGAGTGATTTATTTAAAAGGCACCATTTATGCTAAAATTTGAAAACAATTCACAAGCACTGATATAATAACTTTCCCGTGAACCCTGTATATGAAAATTATTCATCAAGTTGAACTTGCTCAACATCAGATATTTAAACATATAATATTTGATAAGGTTGTTTCGAAAATAATTGTCGATTTTAACATTCAAATTCTATAAAACAAAACTTTAGACAATAAACTTTATTCATTTTTTCTAAATAATTACAAGCTTGCTGAAGAAATTATTTCGCATAGAAATGTTCATTCAATTTTAACTATTTAATAATAAAAAAGTTCTGTTATTATTGTACTTGGTTTTGTATTAAAATATTGGTTTATTTTTTAATAATCAAAATCATATTTTATTTATTCACATAAAAAATAATGAGCTTAATTGAATGCACAATAAAAACATTTAAAAAAATCAAAAATGCGATACACATTTTTTAAAAATATTTTTATGTGTAGTTAAAGTGATCTCTATTATATTTCAAAACTAATATTCTCGTTCATGTTTTCCTAATTGTTATGTTAAGTTAGGATATTGGTTAAAGATTAATGTTAATTAAGGATTTAGATAGCTAGTGATTCGGGTTGTGGCAAATTTAAATTTTGTTACGTTAAGTGTGTCGAATGGTCATATACATATTGTAATAAATAATATTCAATATATACCAACTGAAAATATATTCAATATTCAATATATACTTGTAACTTGGTTAAGTTGAAATTGTACATTTATCTGATTTAAATATTTTTAAAAAAATGTGTGTCATGTAATTTTTTTACTATATTATGTTTTGTTTATATTATGCTCAAGTTTCAAATTGTACATTTCTCTGATTTAAACATTTAAAAAAATGTGTGTTAGGTAATTTTTTCATTTTTCAAGGTCGTGCTATAGCTATACTACTTGCTATCTACTTTATATTATTATTTTTTGGTATTGTGCTTTTGCTATGTACCTACTTGCTTTTTACATTATATTTTTTTGATATTACTTTAATATAAATTGTCTACTGATTTTCGACACATCTGTGTCATTTACATCCATTGTTAAAATTTTTTGTAAACTTACTTACTTTTTTGTTTACATTGTCATTGTTTTATATTGTTTTTCTTTATATACTTGTCCTATATTCTTCCTAGTAATTGTTCCTATATTGTGCTTGACTTGTATTACTTTACTTTATTTTTTGTAAAACACCTGAAGGGCGTTAACAATGAATAATAATATTATACAGTATTAACAACTCTTGGACTCTACTAATGTGCTTTATTGTAATAATTTTTCCTGCAGTTACTTTCTTTCTTTTAGGTATATTGTAACATTTTTTTATTGTATGACACACTATAGCCTTAATCTATTATATTTTAAAAATAATATTAACAAGACTGTGCATTAAATGTATGTGTAATTATTTAACAATATTTTAACATAATTATGTTTCATCATGTAAACGATCTCCCTTTTTAATCACGAGTTTTTATCATCTATATAGAGGTACCGCGTATTGTAAAAGTATCGATTTATTAATATACATAATTGTACACGATGTGTCATAAGTAACGTACTATTTCTAAATAAATAAATTTAAAAAATAATAGTAGCACATAATAATTACCTCTAACGTATACGGAACATTTGTTATGTGAACATACAAGTAACTGTAGTGTTTCTATCAATATTGATACACACATCCATATACAAACATCAGAATATGCATGTGAGGGATACCATAATATATTCTAGCCTCCCAACAGTACCTTCACAACTGATGAATATAATATATGATCTTGTCACCGAGTCGGGTTTTCACCCTTAACTTGGGGAGAGCATCTTACCTGCAGCATGAGTGCGTGGGGGGTGTGAACAAAGTAGGAAACGTTCCCCTTGGGGGCACTCTGCAGGCACAGTTGGCTGTCTGTGGCCACGGGGTTGTACATGAACACTATCGCCGCTGACAGTTTTCCGTCGTACAGCACCTAAAAATTTACATTTCACGAATTACTTTAACGCTTCGCATAAATGTTTTTGACAACCCTTTAATTAATACATTTAAAAATTTGATTTGAGTGAATTATAAAATCTAAAATATTATCTTTAAAACAATAACTCAATTATATTATTACTCAAACGAAATTTTAAACTCTACGAATTATAAAAATAAAAAAAAGGTAAATAGTTTTCTTTTTTCAATAAAGATGCGAACACGGAATACGTGTCGCGTCTATTTACTTACTATTTTCAAATTAATTAAGCTAAACACTTGCGCTATGAAAATAGGACTAACTTGCTGGTGTCCTGGAATGGGGTTCGAACCACCGGCCACAAGATCACTCACTAGTCGAGAGTAATAACTAATACACGAACAAGCTATTTAACAATTATAGTTAAAAATTATTGGGGTACCTCAGTTAAGGGTGGATTTACATTCAAAGGGACTCTGGGCTAAAACTTTTTAGGAGCCCCATAAAGAAGAAAATATTTGAACGAATTAAAAATATTTTTAACATTCCAGTCACTGCTGATTTGAATTTGAACTTAATCGATTTTGGCAATTTTTTTTATGACTTATTTCAATTTATTTTTCTGGCACCTGTATCCCTTCTAATTTTGGTACCCTTACTTATAGCCCTGCGGTGAATCCAGCCCTAACCCCAGCAACCCTTATTGAAAATTTACGATATTTTTCATATCAGGGCTATAGTGCGCCAAAGGATAAGTATTGTAGTATATATAACTCGAAATTGTAATTTTAAAAGGAACACACAAAAACACTAAATATAATACAAACAATACAAATATTGCAAACACTACATTTTACAGACATAAGCAGACAACAACAGCACATATTTTTCTATTTAACTAATTCTATAACATAACACGAAAAATTTATCGTAATAGTTTCGGTTGAATCGAAATCCTCGCTCTTAGGTATAGGAATAGACATACAGACAATCAGTGACGCTTCTACGTGAAGTACTGCTCTTAAACAAATTTTAGAAAGCCGCCCCTACTATTTTTTACCTTTCCTCTATTTTTTTTTACGTAAATTAATTACAAAATGTTAACAAAAATATGGTTAAAGTAAAAAAAGCCCGAAGTAGTTTAAAATGAACCTACCCTCATTCTAAGACTCTTGGTAATGTCGGTGGGTACATTTGGCAGCATCATCGACGGCTTTGTAGATTAGGCGATTGTTTCATGTTGAAATTGCGTTTTTTTATGACCCGGTGCATTTCGCCGTTCTTTGGCGAATTTTTACAACATAATTATAGTTCCTCGCCCATTGTTATTATCCCAACGAATTTTTTTGTAGATTCTTATCGCACAATTTTGAGAAATGGACCTTTAAAGCGCCCTCTTTTAATATTTGTCTTAAATTTTTATAATCCGCCTCAATTTTCCGCTCACATACAAGCGCGCTACACGACTAATAAGAAAGTCTTCGATGTACACACGCTGTGTCTCGGTAGTCGTTGAAGAGATTTCCATGTAAACCCTCCATCGAACGCGTTTAACGTTCAATAAATTTCGAACGGCTAAAGACGTGTTAATCAACTCGGAAACTCGCGTCGGATCGCTTCACGCAATTGTGAACATTATCACCCCTGATTTAGTGTTCAAAGTCATCTGCCAACACACATCAGCTCCACCGGGTGAGCAGATACAAGCAATACTCTAAAGCTGAACCGTCTTCGTATTACGTAATTTCATCGGCAAATCTGTTTGTCATACATACCGTGAAGTTGTCAGACGTTAGCCAGAGATTCGATCAATATTTATATAATAACTAATAACGCTCTCATTTTATCTTAGATCATTTTAATATTATGTTATATTTTATTTATTTATTTATTTAACGTATAGGTACATACAGCTTTAAAACCTTTTATTTTAAAATATGTATAAAATGGATAAACAGTAGACAAATATAAACATTAATTATTTAAAAATATTTATCAATGTAATAACATTAGAAATAGTAATTTTATACAATAGGCGATAATACAATAAGTAATATAATAAATTATAGAAGAAGAAATAAAACAATAAATATCAATTCAATGAAAACAATATAGAGTAAAAATATTTTTTTTAATATTAATTATATTCCATAGCCGAATTAGCAAAAAAAATATATATGCTCGTATACATTATATTTCAGAGGCATGCAGTTAGAACAAGAAGCATGACTTTTATTTAAACATATGTTTGAAAAAAAAATCAAAATTAAATATTTATCTGGCAGAATATTATGAAATATTAAAATCTGAACAATAAATTAATTATTACGATTTCGGGTTCTTTTCAAAATATATGCTTAGAAAAAAGTCGTGCTCTTGTTCTCATTGCACGCGCCTGTTATATTTCTAACCCTGCTATTAACAAAAACGCTATTTAGGACCTTCTTATAACTGCGCATGGTAGCATTACAAATATATGTTTCGGCGTTTCATTGCCTAAATGTTATATTCCAGATATTGGGGAGTTCCTTTGTACGCAATCCCGCCCATATAATACGGGCGGGATTACGAGACTGGACGGGATTCGTAACGAACATGTACGAGGTAGTTTTAAGGTGGCCCCTCTTCCCGAAAAGCTAGCAGAAATTCGCCTAGCGAAAAGCGATGAACACGTGGTCCATAAAGCGCTGGCTTTCCCGGAAAAAAGAAAAAGAGAACGCCATGCTGACATAGAAGACCAGCACGGCGAAACTGACAAAAAACCCGACCACCCGATCCGACAACCCAAGACGGGTCGTCCTGGCGCAGAATGATTAGGAGAGTCGACCCCATTTAAGGGAAGGGATGAAGATAAAGAGATTATACGGGGTGTTCCGTAACTTGTAACGGGAGAGTCTTCTTCATTCAATTTTGAATAGAAAATATTTTTTACACTTTGGGCCAAATGACAACGGTTATGGAGGTATGCGACACCAAAGATATTTATAAATAATAAATATTTCTGACTTATTTTCTATAAAATTCTATAAAATTTCTATAAAAAAAAGTAAGAAATATTAAAAAAATGGAAACTTTTATTTACCTATCTCCGAAACGGTCGACATTTCACCAAAGTGTAAAGAAAATTTTCTATTCAAAATTGAATGAAGAAGACTCTTCCGAAATTTTTGCTACCAGCTATGAGACACTCTGTATAATAATATTATTTTCGTCATTATGTCCAAAAAAATCGAACTTGAATAATTGTCAAAATCAAATATAACTCTATCATATTACATGTTTTATTCTGTCACCCATAAACGTCAATCTAGCGCTTTGACATTTTTCAGAAATTTAAGTGTTCCGTAAAGTTCGTTTCCCTGTAGGTAGGTAAAAACTTTTTCGCGATTTCAGTACCTACACGGTACTTATATAATAATTTGTTTAAAAAAATAAAACATACCGAGTGGGCGCCAGCATAAATTACAAAACAACGGTGTAAACCGTTATAAAATGGTTGCTTAAACCGTTTAAAGATAACCACGGAAGTACTGCTTGAGTCGCCAATATCAAACATTTTTTGCAATGTATTTATTACCTGTTAGCTGTCGAAATCCTCAGAACTCAAATGTCATAATATCCAAACTTTCTTACGTGCGATAGTGTAAATCTTTCATGATGAGATCTTTCTTAAATGAAAATATTTCAGGTTTGATACGCCTGGCGGTCGCTGACCCCTACTATTTTTTTTCTCGATATATAGATTTTCAGTGTATATCATTATAATTAGCTCATCTTATTTGTTTAGATTTATTGATTAAATTGTAATTTCATCATCATAATCATCATCATCATCTTCATCCCATTATCCTTGTAGTAGGGTCGGATACCCAAAGACTTAACAAGGTGCTTCCATATTCCCCTGTCTTGCGCTGCTGCCCGCATTAGTCAACTAGTTTAGACCCATTGTGTTTTCATATACATTTTTGTTGTTGCTTTTCCCTGCTTAATCTGGGGTGACCCATTAGCCGTCTTCATTCCAGGATTCTTCTTGGTATTCGTTCCTCTGGCATTCTTAGTACATGTCCAAACCACCTCATTTGTGATTTTTACTATATTATAGTGGTCACATAAAACAGTCAGTTTGGTCTCGACACTAATCTCGGAAATTGTAATTTAGTTTAGAAATTTAATTTAGTTTATTATAAAATAATCTGCAATCCGTCCTAAAGTCTGCGTGCGTCGTTACGTAACCGACTGGCACACATTTCCTAAATATATTTAAAACGTACAAGTGCTTTCGGATTAGCCGGATTTGCGGTTCGGGCGGAGGTAACAATTAACGAGACAATGTTTGCGTGAAATTCGATCCTACATCTCCGCGGGGGGAAGCGAGTCGGAGGGGTGGCTGCGGAACCTTCACGCGAGAGGGATGGACGACTGTTTACAGGAGGAGCCGGGCCATAAACAGAGGGAGCACGCCTCGCATGAAACTGCTAATTCCGGCACTAAATTGGCGCGCGAATACGATAAACATGAGAATCGTTGTATTCGATTCACGCTGTACCGTTCTTCACCGTAAGCACATTGCTACGTCAACGGAAAAACTACTGTTTAAGAATAACCTAAATTGATGAGCATAAAAGAGCATGCAAACTCGGTCACCCGGAATAATCGGCATTGGCTGAGCACTTTCTAGATACGGGCCGCCTTTTTTCATTTGAGCCGAAAATCTTAGGAAAGCCCAAAAGTCACCACACGCGCCTGGTCAAAGAAGCAATTGAAATATACAAGCACCCGGTAAACATAAATAGGGATGACGGTCTTAAGTTAAAAACCTCGTGGTATCCAGCGCTGCAGGATAAATCAAATCGACGATCCGCACAGTCCGGCATCTGTTAGTAGGTACACAACACACTACATCAAACACAAACTTGGACACACCCTGACTTCGGTACGGTATTGCAAGGCAATACTTAACTTACACACATCACATCAGCCTTGATGATGGACCCTGCAATGGGATCTGAAACGTCGGCCAGAGAGGTCGCATATACATGGCAGAATATCCCAGAAAACTATACACAGAAGAATAAGCAAAATATTGTTATTTAATTATTTTATTGCAACGTTGTCACAATCTGTTTTAAAGAAATATCTAAGACATCCGCATAACTCAAGTCAAACATTTTGTTTAATGTTGTAATATTACATAATCCTATAGCAAACCGAGTGAGAAGTAGTATTCAATAAATCAGTTATCGAATTAAAAAGTAATTCGAAAATAAAAACTTTTTTTATTCTAATAGGTGCTACAAACTGGTATTTCTATTATAATTCAACATAAGCGAAAAGCAAAATTATCTAAAAATTAACGCAATTATTAGTTAATTACTGTATTTTACATATGAATGTGTTAAAAAAATATATCAATTTAAAAATATTAAGAAGCACTATATTTTTGATTTTTTTTACTACCTATACAACTAGAGAAGGAGTGAAATGTATTAATAAAAATGGAACACTAAAAATACAACTTAAGTTGTGCAGTTTATATAGGTATGTTTGTTACGACTGTGTAGGTATGTCTCAGTATGTTTGTTACTCATTTTTGCATTTGCTCCATCAAAGTTATTGAGTCTATAGAGACGTGGTGATATGTTTATATTATAAAATACTGTAACGAGATGCTTTACGCACTGTCCGAGCCCCTGGTCAAATCACTTGAAACAACACCGTCGTAGAATCTAGAACGGTCTACAATTATCTAGAAGGAACAACCGAGAAGCGACTAGAAAAATCTAGAATGTATGAAAATATCAGCATTTGGGTATAAATACGGAACTATGTCGCGGCGCAAATTCAATTGTCGTATTTGACAGTTCATTCAGTGCGAAGTCGGCCGCGAGGCGACGGCCAGTGTAGCCAGTCGTGATGTAATCGAAGCGATAATTAAAGCGAATAATCGAGCAGAGTACCTAAGTGGCGAAATAAACTAGAGCGACTTCTATGTGCGAGAATTGAATATTCTACGAGCGATAAATACGTATTACCCAGCGATCGAGTTCATATAGAGTGATTTATTGCGAAATAATGTAGATTAAAGAATAACGTTAAAAGTGACTTTGTACATTGAATAATTAATTAATTACTAATTAATAAATGGCTAATTGATTTCCAGTGTTTTCATTTGTCCTCTTCCCAGCCATTAATTAAAAAAAAATAATTAATGAACTTAATTAAAAAATAATTATTTAAATTTTTATTAAAGTAAAGTAGTCATCATCAGCGGCGGGTCTTACGGAAGGTTTTATTTAAAAAATTGGACAGAATGGTTTTGCATTTAAATCTCGAGAGAATCTCCATTATTGGGCGCCATTAAAATTTCGGCGTATCCTTATTGAATTGGCAAGAAGCCTAACTCGATTCGCTGTACTTGTAAATAAATAATCCAATAAGACTTCTTCGAGTTTGTACCCTCTCTATCCATTCTGCTCTCCGCTCTGCTGTTCCCTTTAAATTTACAATTTAATTAAGGGAACGAAAGAATTTAATCGAGTCTCCGGGAAGGCACCTGTCAAACCGTCACTTGCTTCCTAGTCTAGGTCTCCTTAAGTAATTTGTAGGCTGTACGGCGCACGGCATCCCTTATGTGCGCGAATCGAGGGGCGCCACGTAAACATGAATCCGATAATGGGAAAAGAAAGGGACCATTTGAATCTCAAAAAGGGCCTTCGAAATTTAAGGAAATAATGAGCTCAATCCATTAATCGAGTAAATATTATTATACAGATCACATTGTTAACCAAATATATCATGACATTTATTTATACAGTGTGTTTTTTATACAACAGGCCGTTGTTTTTTATTAATGTTTAAAACCTAACAAATTTAATGATTTTTTTCATACATTATTTATTTGATTCCTGATTATGGTCCTGCTGAAACTTCATATTATGTAGCAGATCTCGTTGGTGAATAGGTTGAAAAATAGTTTATGTATAAATCATAAAATAAAATCGTTGCATGTCCATCTGCCTGTCTGCTGTCCGTTCGTAACTTCGTGTAGCGTCCGTAATTTCATTCGAATTCAAGAAGGGTCTCGAACTCGGGGCCAGCAAACCCGAAGCGGTCGCCTAACGCACGTTGGTACCGCCGCCTCTCCGTGGACCGCAAAAAAATACTATAAAAATATACTAGCAAAGACGTGAACTAATTTTCCGTCATTATTGACGGGTTACAGAAAGTAAATAAAAAATTCTAACCCTAAAATCTTTAAATAAATCGATCAAAATATTGAAATAAATCAAATAAATGAATAAACTATGACAATAATAAATTTATAAAATTAATTTTGTAAAAACTACAATAGTTCGATATTTAATAAAATTCCCTTTCGCTCATCACGGTAAAAATCTAAAAAATGCATCAATTATTATAAAAATAATAAATACATAAAAATAGATGAAAATATTGAAAATTTACAGAAAAAATCTAGATAGGTTTTATGTAAGAAGTAATATGGAGTAAAAACATATGAAGGTTTCTTAATATATGGTAGGTAATAATATCATGCATTAATTTAAGCATGTTATGTATTAATACGTATATATTTTTTTGTTTGAAGTGGTATTACAGTATTTTTCATCGAACATACTTGAAATAAATTTGGAAAAAGACGTTTTATTCAAAATCTCAAGAGAAATCAAGTCTCTTTTACTGCGCAAAGTGCTCAATCTTAATATGAGCTGAAATAAAAAGAAAAATAAACGTAGCCTGACAATCAAATTATATACAGCTTTTAAAAGAAAAGCTCGCTTTCTGTTAGAGGCTTTTTATAAATATTAGGATTTCAAAACGTTACAATTATGAATTGTATAATTATCGAATTATTAATTATGGAAGTTGGGTGCCGGGCAGTTCGTTTTCGGAAAGTTGCTTGTTGGACAGTTGGCATGTCGGGCAGTTGGCATTTCGGGCAGTTGGCATGTCGGGTAGTTGGCTATCGAGCGAACGGCTGTCGGGCAGCCGGCTGTCGGAAAGTTGATCCAAACCAATATTTTTGAATACCGATGTTCAAATTTTTAGGAACATATTTACTAGTTTTTTGTACCCAGAGGGACAACCAAGATATATATTGTAGTATATTCCTGCCTGGGAATACAGTGATGGGGTTTCAGGTGGCGTAATACACGATCTAGTGATTACTCCAGTTTATTCACATCAATATGATTTGCTGCCGACCGAGCCTACTACAGCCCGTCTATCTAAAACGGGACTCGGGATATCAAAAGAGCGGTGCGCGTGAGTGTCCATGGTTTTATGCGCTCGCTTCCCCCACCACTCCCGCGCCTCGGGCCGCGGGTGGCGAACTGACAAAAACACTACATATATATAATAGATGTATCATAGAGATGAAGTTATATAGTAGGTTTGAAAGTCTTTTGGGTGTTAATGGGGCTGACAACCTATATTATGGTTGGCTTTAGTGATTACTTTGCTTTACTAAATTATTTGAAAAATTATTTAAAAATAATTTTTCAAATAATTTAGAAAAACAAAAGACATCATTCGTTGTGATATTTTGACATTTATAAAACACCATGACGATGGTAGGGTTTTTCCGAAACATGTGAGTGTAATTAATAAATATAAGTAGATACAAACAAATAATAAAATCTTTTTGTTTAAATGTCAATCTACAACCAATTGAAAAAATACTTTACACATCGATCATGGGTGGAATTAGTATGTAAATTGATTTCTAAAGACAGCCATATGATAGGTGAGGTATGATAGCTCGGATGGATTTTGTAATAAATGATTATTTATGTAATATTAGATAAACCAACAAGTGAATACCTACAAAAAAAAAACAAACTTTGAAAAATGTAAATGTTAGCTCAAATATAACATTATAAAATTAAAGTCGTAACTTGTCGGTTGGGAAAAAGAAAAAGTTTCGGTACGGGGTCTGGCTACTCAATGAAATTGAAAATTAGAATTTCGCTCTTCAAACAGAATCGCTTTGAACGAGGGCGTAAGCGATACACAAGTTTTCCGAGAATTCTCGCAAATTTTCCATCTTTTCATTACGGCGATTCTGGAGCAGTCAGAACCTGATGAAAAACTCCTTTTATGTCTCGTGTATAAAGCTTTCGGGAAAATGAATTAACTTGTGCGTTAGGTACACTCGGGAATATTAAAAAAATGTTTATTATGCCTTTGATACACGACCGGCGCGGTGCCTTAATTCCCGTAAAATTAAACGGGGCCCGCACCCTGCGCGAAATGAAGGTACACAATTTTTTTTTTAAATACTGGCAGACAAAGAGTGTTTGGAACAAGTAAACGAGTTTGTGCATTTGGTAAGTAATTTAGACAGTAATCTGTAAAGTATTGTGAACTAGTCCTGTTACAATATTAAAATACATATACCTAAACGTGCATCATTTTTTATATATTTAAAAAATCATTTTTATATACATAAACATGCATCAACCTATTAGTTTATTTTTTTTCAATAAATGACGGGTATTAAAGCAAAGACAGCAATATTTAAAAAATGTTTTGTATGCTGTCACCGAGGATAACTAATTTAGAATGTACCGTATTTCTAAATTTTATGTATCTGTCCCTTCCAAAATCATGTTTCGTATAAATTTATAGGCTATATTTCCGATAAAGCTCGAATTTAGTACATTTTATATTAGTAATTCTCGATGGCTGCATCGATTTTTTTTGTATATTGCTGCCTTTGCTTTTATGCTCCTCAAATAACAAATTAAATTTTTCCTTTTTTTTACACCCCCCCATTAAAACTTTCCCTTTGTTTATATATATTTTTGTTGGTCCATTCAATAACGTAAAATAGAGGTTTCATATATAAATGCATGGTATCGGCGTCGGCACAGTCTGTAAGATATATTAGATTAGAAAGTGAAGAATATAAGCAGATTGATAAGAAAAGTCCTTACGTTGGCAGATGGTTCGTCGACCTCAGATATATAGTCTCCGTAGATGTCTAGCCGTCTGTAGTTATCGGGCAGTATGGGACGAGACTCGTTGTCGAACTTAAACTGGCTCTTTTTTCGGGGGAATCCAGTGGAATTTGGAACAATTTCAAAGTGACAAATTGGTGTCGTACACAGCGGGATGCAGCCAGGTGCAAAAACAAAACAAACAAAAAAATAATCACAAACAAAGCCACAATTGTACAAAAACAAAATCACAATACATTGTTACAAAGGGATACATCGAGCACACAAAATACACAGCTACTGGAAAGGTAACATTCAAAATACAGCTAAAAAATACAATTATTAAAAGCGGTATATCAAATGAATACATAACATTTTATTTTTAATACATTTAAAAAAGTGTACGGAATGGTCACCCTAGGGCAACTTTGCAATTGATATCATAATTCAATTTACAAGCGACCGCAAATTCGGAATTCAAAAACATCCAAATAACGCGGTTTAAATGCTCGTAATAAAGGATTAAAAACGAATACCATACAAATAATATATTTCACTTGTCGTTATAAACGTGGAGTTCTGCAGTTACCGAATTAACCGAAAATAATAAGTTTTTAGAAAGGAATTTACTATCTAATTTACTATTAATTATTTAAAACAAGTTTCATTACCTGACGTGGTGTGTTATTGTAATTAATATTAAATTATTTGAGGGGTAAAGAAACTTAATCGCTACTATTCAATCAAGAAATTAAGTTAAAAGTATATAAATCTAATTTTATAGCCAGAGCTCAGATTTTAAAATTAATTTGCTATTGATAAAAATGTACAAAAATTATTTTAAATTATTATCAGTTGTAAAACTACCTATTTGTTAGATAATAATTTTCGATAATAAACACGTTACCCTCTTCTGTATCAATAATTTATGAAAATAAACATTACGTGGCTACTCCCTAGCATGCTTGAGACTTTAGTCTCCGGTTTCAGAGATTTTTTGATAAAGACCGGAATATTTCAGTTGTTTATTCGTACAAAATACGCATTCGACAATGAATGACAGCTTTCTCCGCTCTCAATTCGACTTTTAAATTAAGTCCCTCAGATTTTCATGCAACATAGGAGTACACGGATAAAACTCGTCTCGAAAGTTGCGTAAAGATAGGGTTGAAATGAAAGAGAACTGTAATTTGTTGTCTATTGTAATATATGGGTGTATTGTAATAAATCATCCCCTATCGCCAAATCTTCTAGACGCGAGATCAAAGTATCACCCGTGTACGGGCGCCCTTAAAATACCTAAATAAATAAATTAAAATTACCAAACAAATTTTCAGAGCATAAAATCCACTCACGAAATTTTGCACTTGTGTGAAAGCTTTTTACTTAGCACATTCTCTTACTTTGATTCGATAAAAAAGTTTTGGGTATATTTTCAATTTTCGAGGGTTTTTGAGATAATGTAGGCTATCGTAAGTATCCTAGAGCGGAAATACGTTTATTCTATGTAAATGACTCTACATACTATTCCGTGGCTTGTGCGTATCTACAGTTCTGTAAGATTTATAATTCTGACGGACGCTGTAGAATGTGTTTGAATTATTCATAAATATAAAATAAATTAATGTAATTAAAGAGAATTTGTGAATTTCCAAAGTATGCCCTCGTTTATTGATATGCAAATGAATTCTTGGTAACAGCATAAGTAAACGCCAAATCATGATGATAAATTTACATAGGAAAAGAAAAAGATATGCACAGACAGTATTCTTGATTTTACGAGGTAGATAATATAGGAGAAAAAACAAAAATAAACAGATTTTTATATTAGAGTCATCAAATTATTTTTTAAATATATAATTTCATATCTATGTACCTGCCTATAAGAATATTTAGAAATGTTATTTAAATTACGAACTTTTTGAAGAAATGGATTTCAATAGTTCTGTATAGGTAATTGATTTTGAGGCCGGCTTAATCTAGCATTATTGCTATTGAAATTAACTAGTATGGCCAATCGTACTTTGGACAATTGCAGGACTGATTCTGACACATCACGAACATGTGTGCAACACTCTGAAAGGGGCTAATTTAACCCTTCACTAGGCTATGGTAAGCAGGCGACCGATTACGTAATCCGTGGTCAACAACGGGCTTAATACGGATAATAAAATATCAATATCTTGTCTATGGTATTTCTGAAATGCACAAAAAAGTACAATTTCAGAAAGTGATAACCATTTGAATTTTAATCTCGTGTACTCACTCATATACGAGTCAAAAATTATCTACACTTTTGCTATAAAGTTGCTGGTTGAACGACCTGAGAGGTTGTCATACTGCCATCATGCGTGTTTAGAGTTGGTATGATTGCGGCCACGTGTGAAAAATTTGGTCCAGATCGCGTTATTTACCTTCCTGCTATTACATTGTAAACATTTCCGCTACGCTAGAAGTTTGCACCAATGAGGAACAACGAGCTGTGATCGGTTTTCTCTAGTTGGATGGTGTGATGATCCGAAAATCATCGTATATTTTTATCACAAACGGGGACAATGCCTTGGCGCTTAAAAGTACTGCGCACGCTTACAGGCATGGGTGTGCCGGTCGCGGGAGACGGTACGAAAGGATGCGGGCATACCCGCTTGACGGCTTTGCTCGGGAAGACGTACGGTCGCAGAAGAAACCTATCGTTGTATATCGTTGAACTTAACTGTCTTTGTTTTTTCTGCGGTCTATACTTTTCTTTGTCCGGATTCTATTTTAAAGACAGAACCCTCGCCCACAAAATAATAAACACAAAAACGTGACAAAATACATTAACAAAACGTGCACACGCATGTTGATCGGAGCTGCCTACTGCGCATGCTTACAGGCTTGTCTTTATCATGCACTAGGGCTAAGTTAAGCTGGTCCCGGGCCCTCTTTACGGGCAGCGCCGGGCCGGGGGGCGCGAGCTCCGCCGACCAGGCGTCGTCCTCGGAGGCCGGGGGCTTCGCGGGGGCCTCCTCGCTCACCCGCTTGTGGTTCTCCGGCAGGTTCAGGTTGCACTCGTTGTCGAACCGGAACTGGCTCTGGTCATGGCGGGGCGGCGGGCGGGAGAACATTATGGTTAGTAAATGGGCAATGCGTGGTCACGTGACCAAGGGTCCAATGGCACTTGGTCGCGTGACGTTTCGAGAATTTCAAGGCTTAATTGAGGTGGGCTCGAATCATCAAGTCGAGTCGATTTATACAAAATAATATTTTTAATTTTTCTTAATCACATCGCACCTCGAGTGCAAGACACTCATCTATCTAAAAAAATATATTTTTGAGTTAACTACGTAATTTTTTGTACATCGTTAGTACAAAATATCACCTGTGTGTACAAATTTATGTGATGAATTAAACTCGTTCTTGAGGAAAGGGGGTTGGATCACAACGCTTAAACAGGCCAAGACGCCCAATTACAGAAGCGAAACATATCACAAAACACTCAGGCTTGAGTAAAAACCCGGTGAATTTGCAATAGATTAATTGTAATCTCACCGGGAATTGAGCCGGGAACCCCCGGTGTGAGAAGCCAGTGTCATGCCCACCGGCCTACGAGGGCCGCTGTTAAAGTATTTATTCTTGCGTAATTAAATCTCCCAGTAAATTAAATTAAATTCTGTTCCAAACCGAGTCTTTTAAGTGAAAATGTCACCTTGTAAAAAAGTTTCAAAATTTACAAGCTCATGGTATTTTTGTAACCAGGCTGTTCTTGTGTATATATTTTTGTGATCTGTGTCTTTGAATGACTTTCCATTGTCGGTTTACAATATAAAGTCAAAGTGATACATTTGCATTTGATACAATTTCTATTCTAAATTTCGTGCAAGCATATCCTTTTTGGAATGTAATTGTTTATTTTAAGAAATACGGAAACAATAAAGACATTTTGTCATTGTGATACACAAAAGTATAACTTTTAAGCACTATTTGAGTTATGAGAACAAAAAACTTTAAACCCCATTACCTCAGAATGCATATTTTGTAAAAGTGATACGTCTTACTCTCGTTGTGCGACATGTGATTAATGAATGGTAAAAATGCTGTAAAAATGGTTAGTAAATAGAGCTACTGTGATACATATAGTATTAGGGATGCCATGAGTCGAAAGATGTCACTTTTGTGACGTTTAGTCGAGTCAAGGTAAAAATGAAAATTGCACTCATTTTTGTAATGGGCAAATTTTTATTTTCTAAGTCGTCTCTAAAATTAAAGAAAACAAAATAAAAACCTTAAAAAAATCTGTGGCTAAATGAATATTAAATATGTTATATGTCATGTATGTCAAACAAATTGTAAAAAGTATACAAATTAAAGATAAAACCCTAGAAGGCTATTTATACACAGTAAGTCGTTTCGACTAACACGGCGAACATATGTTGTTTTCTCTTTCGGACTATAGTGTTGATTCTCCGTATCAACTTAGTCACCGACAGGACGTCTCAAGAGGTTGTTGTGTCACGCTGATAAGTGCCGCCATTATATACGAATATAA
Source organism: Agrypnia vestita (assembly GCA_016648135.1). Lineage (NCBI taxonomy): Eukaryota > Metazoa > Arthropoda > Insecta > Trichoptera > Phryganeidae > Agrypnia > Agrypnia vestita. Next base: position 87,943 of record JADDOH010004769.1, on the reverse strand, counting down.
TGGCGATTTACAAGTTAATTGTTTATCGAATCGACTAACAAAAAAGCCACAGCATATTAAAAAAAAAAAAAAATCTTCTAGGTTTTAACAAAAGTACATTGCATCACACAGTATCTAAAAAATGTGTATATTATTATTGTATCCCAAAGTCAACAATGCCATATAATGAATTGATTCATAAATAAGTGGCGTTTTATTACTGAAATTGAAAACTGTATTTAATATTACTACGTAATCAATTTAAATAATCAATATTTAGTATTTCTTATTCTTGCTTATATGGTAATTTATTTTTGTCAAAAACGTAATTTTCTGTATCATTTCGGAAATTTGATTTGAAAACAGATAAAAATCTGTCGGAATAAAAGGTCGGGAGAATATGAGGGGTGTGATAAAAATGGTTACAAAGGTCTCAACTTTACATAGCGTGTTGTATTTCTGAATTGTGAGTAAAAACTTAATATATGAAGGGTATAAAAGCAAAGGCAGCAATATCTAAAAAATAAATAAGAATGTTTTGAATGCAGACACTGAGGATTACTAAATTAAAATTCTAATTCTAAAATCTAGATTTTATGTATCTATCCTTTCCAAAATCATGTTTCCTATAAATTTATTGGGTTATATTTCCTATAAAAACTCGAATTCAGTATATTCTATATTAGTAATCCTCGATAACTGCATTAATTTTTTTTCGAAATTGCTATCTTTGCTTTTATACTTTACATATGGCGAAGTTTGTAATCAAGTTTTACTTGATAACTGATAAATACACAACTATTTGCTGCTAAGTACGAAGACGCCATTGAGAGAATCGGATTTTCATAAGAAATAATAAAATACATTATTTATTACGTACAGTTTGAATAAATTATATATATTTTTATATTTATACATATTTTAATATTCTGTATCAAGATTCTGGACGATGACGATGCTAAAAATGATATTACATTATACATTGCGGGCTTGCGAATAAGGCCCCCAAACCGCCATTCTATTTGGAATTTGACGCCATTTTCGTGGGTGTTAAATTTGATCCACGAAGGGCAAAGGGTTAAATTGTATAATAATAATCAAGACTTACGCAGCAAAGCGCTAAGCCTGGTAAACGAATAAAGTATCAAATTCCATACGCGAATAGTGTCGTAAGGCTTATTTTGGTCTAGGCGAGAACGAAATTACTTCGTAAATCTAGGCGCCCCAGTTTTACAGATAGCGTTATTGAATGGGGCATTAATAATGAGAAAATATACAGATCTCTAATTAAGGTACTCTGAAAGAAAAAGGATTAAGTAAGATACAATTAATTATTTACATAATATTTAGTGAAATTAACTGCAATTTATCTGGAAAAAACCTCGGATTATTCAGAAACTTATATCACGTATTTCCAACAAACTGATTGGCCGATTTTTTAATCTCGCAGCAGAGTTGAGTCGTTGAAATCAACATAGGGCTATGTTTTAAAAACATATTTTTTTAATTAAGACATATTATAGATATCTTACAGAGACGAAGCTATTTTTATGGAAAAGTATGTATGCTTATGGCGCGTTTGTAGCTTGAAGGAATAATTCCAGTTTTTTTATGCTTAGGTTGCATTAAGGATTTCGATATTTGTTTTTTAATAATTTGTAATGTTGATGGTATGTCCATCATAACCTGGCGCTGATTCTCCCTTCATTCTTTATTTAATACAGCTACGCCATCCCTATATATGGTTGAAAATTGTCATTTCCACGCAACAGTATATAAATATCGCCGCTGGTAAATGACATTTCTATATTCTTTTGACAAGAGATGAAGCAATATTCTGTTTATGTATACTTTAGTTTTATATTTCTAGAAGTATTTGAGGATGGCCCTGTTAAAAGCCGCGACAACCGTAGAACTTGTATGAGAAGATGCATGAATGTGACCGAAGCAAAAGTGGTGTGCCAGGATATAAGAATGTGGCGTTCAATCCTGTCTGCCTACCCCTGCGGAGAAACGGCGTGATGGCTAGTTAGCTAGTTAGTTAGTTAGTTTTAAATTTTGTTCAGGTAGGAATAAAAGCGTATAAAGTGAGTACTTAATTAACATTCATATCGTTAAAAAATGTACGCATACTAAAATAAAATCCTTGTTTTAGTAAAATCTGAATTATATAACATAGCCCCCTATTGATATTAGAGACTCAGTTCACCATAAAGCTAGTACGGTGGTTGAATTCACGTAGTATGAAGGCAATCAGCTCGATTAGATTGGATTGGATCGGCTAATGCAATATATATGGACCAAACAGATATTGGGGAAACTCGGTACAAATAAAGCAATGGTAATCTGTGGAAGAAAATACATTATTAACATATTCGTAGAAAAATAATGATACACAAAATAAAACACGGGTAGGTATATTAACAACATAAAAATTAGAGAATATAACCCTCTCGCCCTTAAATATTGAACCTGAAAAAAAAATGAAAAGCACATAATTTAACAATATTTTTGACTATGTTCAAATTATTCAAGAACATAATTACCATGTTTTTTCCCCAGAGGGATTGTCGTTAATCAATACATGTTATAGATATATAGAGACGAAGCTATTTATATGGGAAAGTAGGTATGGAAATCTTTGGGTATCTATAGGGCTTACGACCTATAGGCTGTTTTATGTGACCACTTTCCACAATGTAACGTTCACCGATTCTACCCATGATTGACAACCATATGTATAAAATTTTTGGATAGGTGTGATGGTAAATCATGACCCACATAAAAAATAATATTGCTGCAAACGCTAGTTAAAATAGATATCTCATTACCAATGGCGACCAATCTATATACTGTTTCATGGGAATAACAAATGTCAACTATAGATGGCACTATCATAAGTCAAAATGAAAGGTGGTACATAAATAGCATATATGCAACTTCCAAAAATTTAGTAAATGTAGTGGTCACGAGCGTAATAAATAAACACTTAATCCAGCCGTATGATAGGTTGTAAGCCCTATAAATACGCGAAGACTTCCATACCTACTTTCTCATATAAATAGCTTCGTCTTTGTGAGACATCTATATATCTTAAAATAAATTATTTTTCTGATCCCAGTGTTACTCCATGTAACACGATATAAAAAAATCGGCCGCACTTTGTAATTAAGAAGAATTTTCTTCAAGTAAGAATTTTACTATCGCGCTCGTGAAAATATAATTAAAACCGAGAACAAACTATAAACCAGACTGTTATGATTCGTTGACGTCAATGAAAACGTAATTATCTTGCAAATATTTAATTAAAATTATTTAATAGTGAATTTGGCCACATCTCTTGAAATACACTAAAATTTAATTAAAATACATTCATACTGAAAACGGTTCACCGTGTCTACTGCAATAAGTGTTCTAAATAAATATAGACATTCACAGAGGTCATTTTGTATGGAAAATGAATGAAAATTGTTACAAAAGACTGAAAAAATCTACTTAAGAAACAAATTAACTTACATGAAATGCTGCCTACGCTGTGATATTATTCTTACTTTCTTAGTAAATTATTACTTCTATAGAAGAATAAGAGGATTACTTTAAACTTATGTTTGTTTTAAAATAAGGTGCAAAGAATGATGAAATAAATGTTATTTCAAATTCATCAAACTCAAAGAAACGTGCAGATTATAGAACTTTAAAATGAAATAAAACACATAAAAATCGCGGTAACGGCCGTGTTATTTATTATTGGAAGGATAATTTAAGTGTTTAAATATGATTAAGATGCCACGATTTTAAAAATAATTTTACACAATTTGCAAGAGCAGTTCTGGCGTAAATCTATTCATGGTGAATGGCACATCAAAATCAACAGAAATCAGCTGTCAGCTGTCAAATTGGCTGTCGTTGGAAATTCGATTCGAAAAACAAGACTCTAAAAGGAAATTTTATATTTAAACACTAATGACATATAATTATCTTTCCAATAAAGCTAAAACTGTGGCCATTACTGCGATTTTTGTGTGTTTTATTTCATTTTAAATTTCTTCTTCTTCTTCTTCATCAGCCTTCGTCTCTCCACTGCTGGATATAGGCCTCTTCCTTTTCTTTCCATCCTTCCTTGTTGTTTGCTAATTGAAGCCATTTCTTTCCCCCCACAGCGGCTATATAATCGGCCCATCCGATGCCTCTTTTATTCTCCCAAGGTCTCCATTTCAGAACTCTGGGAGGCCATCTTGTAGCATCCTGCCTTGCAACATGTCCTGCACATTGCCATTTTAGCTTCGCTACACGATCCATGATATCCACTACTCTGATTCTGCGCCTAATTTCGTCATTTCTAATCTCTTAGGCTTACTTCAAGCATGGATCTCTCCATGGACCGTTGTGTGCATTTGAGTTTTTCTACACTTTTCTTTGTAAGAGCCATAGTCTCCATTCCATACGTCATCACTGGCAGTATGCATGATTCAAATGCTTTTCTTTTTAGGCTAATTGGGATCTCTTTGTTCTCGAAGATATGTTTGAGTTTGCCAAAAGTAGCCCAGCTTATTCCTATTCGTCTTGGCAATTCTGCTGTTTGGTTAAAGTTCTATCCCTCAAAAAAAAAAAAAAACACTCTATGTTAATATATAATTTAATAATAATATGCAAAGAAATACTAAGATTAACCTTCATATTTAAATTTTCTACTATTTTGAAAACAATATAAAAACATCTTATAACATGGGATCAACTGACGGCTATTAACATCGAATATCTCAGTCTACTCAGCCACCGAACAAAAGATCATTAATTTCAAAATATTAGTCTTGTCGTTGTGCCACTGAACTCTGTCGCAGAGCCTTTGAAATTATAATTCTGCTAGATTATTCTTGGTATCAAAATAAAGCACGCAAACAAAATTATTGTCGTGTCAGAAAACACGAAGCAAACGGAACCCTTTTTAACAAGAGCTGTCGCACGTAATTTAAATGTCGGGGTAGCTATCACGCTTCATTCACGTCAAAGAATTTTATGGATGATACAATCGCGCGGGGTGTTGGTGTCTTGCGAAGCTCAGTAGCAAAAAAGCTTTATGTTGATTTTTGAAAATGTATTTTTTTCTTCTTCTTCTTCTTCTTCGGCAGTGCCTTCTCATATTGAAGGATTTCCATCGTTGTCTGCGGTCCGGAATAGCTCAGTTGAAATGCAGACATGCCGAGATATATATAGATGTCTCATAGACACGAAATTATATTTTTATGGGAAAGTAGGTATGGAAGTCTCATAGGGCTTACGACCTATCGTACGGCTGGTTAAAGTGATCACTTTACACAGTGTGCCGTTCACCATTTCCACTAATGATAGAATACCACATCTATCAAATTATTTATGGAAGTTGATATATATATATTTAAATTTTACAACCCGATTCATGTGTATGTTGTAATAATCATTAGCGCGACCGGCATCCAAAGCTTTTTATTTCCCATTAATTAACCACAGATGTCACTAACGAGATATTTATTTTTGATTGTACATTGCTTTAAAAAAAATCCAATCAAAAATAGTCTGCGTCGTATTATTCTCCTAATTGACAAAAAATAATTTAAATTGTACTTTCATGTTACGCTCGGCAGGCAGGTGAGTACAGTGAGTACATTGAAGCGTGAACTTGAATATATATTTAGGAAAAAATGGTATTAAAATATCTAACGGAATATTTTGGTGTATTAAGTAAGAATTGAATAACGTGATATTATCATGATACTGTAGAAACGGAGAGAATTGAACGTCATCGATGATTTTACAGCACTCTGGACGTCTTAGAGTAAATTAGAAATTACTGGAAATGTTTAGAAGTCAGTTGATCTTACTCGAAACTTCGCGAAGTGACATAACCTATTTAAGGAGCATATTCCGCTGCGCGGGACACTTTATTATGATAATACTAACTAACTAACTAACTATCACGCCGTTTCTTCGCATGGGTAGGCAGAGAGGATTGAACGCCACGCTCTTCTATCCTGGCACACCACTTTTGCTTCGGCCACATTCATACATGTTCTACGGTTGTTGCGGCTTTTAACAGGGCCATCCTCCAATACTTGTAGTACCTGATCGTGCCAGGTCTTTCGCGGACGCCCTCTATTCCTGTTGCCTTCAACACTCGCCTCATATATTTTCTTAACCACCCTTTCCTCGTTCATACGTTCCACATGACCAAACCACCTCAGCACTCCTTTCTTTATTCTATCTACCACACTACAGCCAGCATTGCATTCACTTCTAATTTGTTCATTCCTCACTCTATCGACCAAAGATTTTCCACACAAGCGTCTTAGTGACCGCAGTTCAGTGACAAAATTAATTGTAACGAGATAGATATATATTTTACTTCTATTTTTTTTATACGATATATGTTCAAATAAAACTACCGCTTCAATGTACTCACTGCACGCACCTGCTATTACTGTATGTTTGTTAAAAAAAAGGCCACGTAATCACAAGACACGCAATGTGCATATTTTTAAATTTGCACTTTTTTACCCCGTCACGCTTCATTTGTCAGCCGGTTTTTCACAAACATACAGCGGCGTCCCCGCTATTGTTCCAAGTCGGGGGGCTGTGACAGTCGGCGTGCTTTTGACAGTTGGTGTCGTCAGCTGGTGACGCGTCAACAAAGAAGGTTCGCCGTCTCGCCGCGAGGGCGCTGGCGGCGCGCGATTGTGCGAGATCGTCGCAACTTTGGAGGCACAATGGCCGCGCTATCTGCGCGGTGCAGGCACACAAGTGAAAAAACACACATTTGAAAAGATATAATAATAAACAATAAATCGGCTAGGGTTCGGCGTAATTAGGTATTAACGTAAGTAGTGTCCCGTTTTGTTGAAATTTTAAAATGAGCGCCACAAACCCCTCACTGCCCCTCGTGTCTTTAACATGTTAAAGAAACGAAACAAATGAAATTGTAAAACACAGCCCTTTTAAATACCAAATAAGAATTAAGATAAATTATAGAAGTCTCACAGAGACGAAGCTATAAATATGAGAAACGTGTGTGTCTTTTTATACGATGGCCCAGGGCTCACAACCTGTATGAGCTGATTTAAGTGATCACTCTTCACAATGCAACGTCCACCAATTCCATCGTAAGAACATCCACACATTATCAAATTTTGAAAGTTATATATGTGTTCAAATCTGAGAATCTTTCGTTAACATATTCTCATATCAGTATCCTCTACTTTATACATTACATTATTTTCATTAAGTATTAACATAACATGTCTGTTTTTTGTCAAATTTTAAAATCAGCGCAACAAGTAAAATAAATTGGTGAAAATAGTAACACTATTGGAAAGAAAATACCTGCTCTATAAGATGTTGTGTTATTTACTTTGAAGCTATATGTATTTATTATTTTATTTAATTACTAGCCTTCAAAATGGAATTTAAAATAGACAATAGTGAGTTCTTACGACACCTCTTTCTGATCGAAAGATGAATTATTCGAATAAAGACAAAGATAGTTTTTATCGCAGAGGCATCGAAAAACTTCTTGGAAGTTAATATAAGTTGTAATATTTTTATGTTTTGTCCTATTGCAGGTACCTACTCATTTGAAAAAAAAAAACGGTCACAACTTATGTTAACACCCAATAGATTAGAGGCGATATAGTTATACTGAAAAAGGTATTTATTACTCGTGTATAGGTTCATTTCTGAAAAATAACCATTCTTTTTAGAAACAAAAGAGAACAGATAAGGTACAACAATAATAAAAACTTTTGCTATACTAAAGTCGGCAAAAATACGAGCGTCTCCCACTGAGCTGTAAGAAAAAAATATGAGTCTCCCGTTGAGCTGTAAAAGAAAAATTAGAGATTATCCCATTGACCTGTAAGAGAAAAATATGAGTCTCCCATTGAGCTGTAAGAGAAAAATATGAGTCTGCCGTTGAGCTGTAAGAGAAAAATATGAGTCTCCAATTGAGACGTAAGAGAAAAATATGAGAGTATCCCATCGAGCTGTAAGAGAAAAATATGAACCAGACAAAGAAAGTTTTTTTTTTCAATATGAAGCAAAAACAAACATGCATATATTATTGATGTATATATGTATTTATCATTGAAATAGCTATAACGGAATGATCTTCATCTCACATAAGTTCAATTCTGAAAAAAAAAACCATTGTGTTTAGAAATTAAACAGTTGATTAGTTACAAAAGTAATAAAAATCTACGCTATTCTAGTTTAAGAAAATACGGGAATCTTCTGTTGTGCCGTAAGCATAAAATAATGACAACAAAACAAAGTTTTCTTTAACCTGAAACAAATACAAATATGGTCATACTTGATTTTGTGTCAAGTATTCTAATGTGGAAACAATTATGCATTTTCGTTAAATTTTTGGTTTATAATTGTGGATAAAAATCCATGGATAGAACATAAGAATTATAAACCGCGAGGTCCAATTATTATAGCGAAACAAATCAAAAAACACCGAGCTTAAAAAATCATGTAGGTGCATTGTGACCTCATTGGGAATCGAACTCCGAACCCTCAGTACGAAAAGCGGCAGTTTAATGAAGGTTAAAAAAGTACACACAAGGGTTCTTATAATTTTGCTACGGAAAGAAAAATATGAAGATAATGAATATCTTGATTTTAAATATATAGGGTTATTAAATTTGTAAAACATTAACAACGTCGCAGGACTATATTCCTGCCATGATTATAAGTCGAAAATGATATTAATGTTTTCCAAATAACCCTGTATAGTAGGCATATCGGAGAAAAAATACAAGAACGAGGTAGAAGATCTTTTTGAGGAATGACTGATGATAGGTCGAGCCAATTTCAATCGAGCGGAACTAGACCATAATCACTGGAAGGTTAAACTGTTGGTAAAAACTTAAAAGTCAGACGATGCCTGTTTTAAGGGGGGGGGGGGTAAGTTATTATTATTATTTTTTGGATTTTTTAATTTTTTTAACTGAATTCATAATATCTCAAAAATATTGTGTCAAAATTTCAAGTCGATTGGAACAAAATTGATTAAATTATGAGTATTTTTATACCTGTCGAATTTTTATACCTACCCGACCCTAATGCAGTGGATTCGTTCAAACACACATACAGTGCTCTTCCCGAGGATGTTTTGGATGCCATCAAGCCTATCCTTTATGGACCTGGCATTGATGATTCAGTGTGAGGTAAGCCGATAAAATTTTCTTATGAATGTTTTATACCAGATTTTTAGTGTTCAAAACTTTAAAGCGTTTTCCCCACAACTCACATTTTCAAAGTCGGTGCCCCTCATAACTTCAAAACTTCTAAACCGATCCTTTTAAAATTTTGAACACTATTTCTATACATAATTTACGAGATAACGCTGGAGAGTTTTTTTCAAAATTGTTGATAATTTTTATTTTTTAATAAATTAGCAGATTTTTTTCGCAAAAATCGCGTTTTTCCCTTCAAAGTGTTCCAAAAAAGTGAAAAATTGAAATTTCGAAAAACCCTTCCAGCATTATCTGGAGAAAACTATTATCTAACGAATGAACTTTGATTTTTTGATTTCAGATGATCCAGCACCAAGTTATGAGGGGCACCGCAATTCTACTTTTTTCACAGACACGTCCGAATAATTGCTGCCAATGCCGTATTTTTTAACATTTCTTCGTGAAAATTTTACACAATATTCTTCAAATATCATACTTTAATGTACCATTGGTTTTAATAAAGAAATTTTAACTATGTCCTCACAAAAAATTCATAAAAACATGCCTTTTTTGTACGAATTAAACCTTACCACCCCCCCCTTAAAAGAAGAGATATACTAGTTGAGTATTGTTGCTATTTTCAAAATCATATAAGCTCAGCAGCGGATGGAATAAGGGCTGTACCTTGTATCCGGGACCGAGGCGGTGCATGGCGCAGATCTGGTGCGTGGTGAGCGCCTCGGAGAACAGGTAGATGGCGCTCATCTGCCCGCAGAACACCCGCTCCTCGTCCAGCTCGGGGGTGGCGCCGATGTAGCACTTGTCGAAGGGCTGCAAACAGGAAATGGTCACAATTCAGCACACGAGCGGACAATAACTGACGAGGAATATAAGCGTTCTTAAAACCAAATTAATTAATCAATTAGAAAATATGCAAGGCCGCTATAGCGTAAGTGGATAACGCGCCTGCCCCGGAAAGGAGGAGATCCGTGGTTCGAATACCGGTAGCAGACGGATATTTTTCCGTGGATTTGATTTTTCTATATGTCTTTCTAATTGATTAATAAATTTGGTTTTAAATTTCACAGAACTTTTTTCTGAAAAAATTGCAACTTCACAATAAGAATGTGTCCTTGAATATATAGTTATAGGATTTGTTTAAACAGTAGTGAATGTTTGTAGTTGGTTTGTTGTCAAAATTATGAAGTTAAACGTAGAGCTATACTTCCTATACATATAATCTGGAATTTAGTACATGCTAAATTTAAATTAGTAATCGATGGTGACTGCATTAAATTTTATTTTGGATATTGCTGCCTTTGCTTTTATACCCCTCATATAAGGTAATAAATATATTTGTAAACTGCTATTTTTACGCGTACCATCCCATTTTAGCGTAGTATCCCTGCTTATCGTACGAAAGACTGAGATTCATCAACGGGGAAATTTAAGATTAACTTTTATATTTAATTAAATATGGCATTATGAATATTTTTCTGTTGCATTTTCTGTGCAGAAGTGGCATGACACATGTGTCTGAGACATACAACTTAATTCTTTTTTAAAATTAAATTACTATCCTTTATGATTTATTCGTATTTTGATTGATACAAATGCAGGATGCGAGTAATGGCCAGGATATTTGTAATGTAAAATGATTTAAAATAAAATATATAGGTATACATGCTTCAATATTCCCACTGCACGCGCCTGGTACATAGTATGTAGTAGTTACTATTTAATATATATAAAATGATACTCTTCTCCTACTCACGAGTTGTATTACTCGAGTAGAAGAGAAATATCATTGCAAAAAACTGTCGCTATCTTTACTGTAAAAAATGTATTTATCAATAAAATAAATAAAATAAGTTTTTTTTTTTTTTTTTTTTTTTTTTTTTTTAAATGTTTTACTTTACTTTAATTCGTTTATTCGTTTATTCGTTTATTCAATGTTACAATGTTACAATGTTACAATGTTACAATGTTGCAAAGTTTACAAAGTTTACAATTTATTCAATGTTTATTCAATGTTACAAAGTTTACAAAGTTTACAATTAGTGTTTACAAAATTAAATTAAGCTTTTTTCATTGTTGCTGAGAGTCTTGGCAGCAAGTAAACACTACAATTGATTTGATGCCCTGCCTGCTACACTAGTAGTTTACTGTATTATAGCAGACAGTGCTCTTCCAGTAGTATAATGTTCAAGAATATTTAGTATTTATATAACATTTGTGAATCAATATTATTGCCAATTAAAATTGAGTAATAGTAATAATTAAATGTTTACAATCTAATAATGGTGTTAATTAATTCTATTATAGACAAAGGAAAAAAATGATCTGAATAGGATATTTAATAAAATAAAATAAAACAATTAAAAGTTTTTAGAAAGATGAAAGTAAATGTTCTTGTAGGATTAGTATTTTTCAAATTTAGTTTATATCATGGATTTTAGTAGGTTTTGGACATGCTTCCTTCCCTTTTCATGCAGCCATAGTTTCACTTTTGAAGAAAAATATGCGAGACTATGGCTACAAGTTTTTAGTGTAGTGTTAAGAGTATTGAATATTTTTGGTGCTTGGAAGAGGTGAAATCTTTGTGAAAATGTTTTTGTGAATTTTGGTACAAGATATTCGCTGTTCACCTGTGCCCTTGTTGAGTGTGAGTGAGTTATTTTTTGGTGATCTTGTTTATGTCGGAAAAAATATTTTAAAGTGTTGAGTAAATATATTTGATTGATGTCCAGGACGTGACATTCTCTGAAAAGTTCTTCTGAAGGAAAACGAAATGGCTTTTTATGAAGAACTCTCAATACCATTTTCTGGGCTTTGCTTAATGCATCTAAGATAGTAGAAGCTGCACCACCCCAACTGACAGTTGCATAATTAATGAGTGAGTGACACAGTGCATAGTATACTATTCTTCTTGTCGGTGCGTCGAGTACATCTCTAATTTCTTTGAAAAAATAAACTAGCTTTCTTATTCGGACTGTGAGATTCAAAATATGTTTTCTCCAGGTTAGATGCTGGTCTATGTACACACCTAGATATCGTATATCTTCCGTTGTCTGCAGATTAGTACAATCACAGGGTTTATCTTTTGATTGACATGTGTGAATCTGTAGATTTTTGGGCTGTTTTATTACTGTTCTTTTACTGATGGAGAAGCACATGTATTTTGTCTTTGAAGCATTTACTGTTAGTAGATTTTTGTCAAGCCATGCTGTTATTCGATTCAATCCACTTTGTGCCTTTTTTAAAACATTTTCCCAGGAATCATCTTGAAAAAGAAGCACTGTGTCATCTGCAAAAGAAATTATTTTACCGTTTTCTAAATTGGAGTTACACATTTCATTGACATATATGAGGAAGAGCGTGGGTCCCAAAACACTTCCTTGCGGTACTCCGTATGATGTTTTGTGGAGGTTGCTGCAGTGATCGCCCGATTTAACCACCTGAACCCTGTTATTTAGATAATCTTCAAACCACGCCAAAGCCGTTCCCCTTATTCCCAAAGCTGATAACTTGTGCAGCAGCAGTGGATGAGACACCGTATCGAAGGCTTTGGCTAGGTCCAAAAAGATCCCAATACAACGTTTGTCTTTATCTAATTGTGTAACTAAGAATTCCGTTAGTTGACATATTGCATCTTCTGTTGAGAGTTTTGGTTGAAACCCGTATTGATTGTTGGAGATTATTTTGTGAATATCCAGGTATTTCAAAAGACGTACTTTAACTATCTTCTCTAAGATTTTAGAAAAAATACTTAGGAGCGATATAGGTCTATAGTGGCTCGGATTACGGGGATCACCACCCTTGAATATTGGACAGATTGTAGCCAGTTTTAGTGCATTTGGAAAGATACCCGTTGAGAGACTTTGATTGAATATATAACAAAGAGGCTTACTTAATTGGTCTTTATTATACTTCACCACTTTTGCTGTTATCTCATCATTTCCAGGGGCACTGTGAGACTTTAGATTACTAATAATTGCAGCAATTTCATGACTGGAGGTTGGAGCAAAGAAAAATGAATATGGACTTGCTGAATTTAAATTTGTTTTGAGGTTTTCTTCGGTAGTTTTAAGACGAGACAAAATATTTTGTGCTAATTTTTTACCAAGCGAAGCAAAATGCCCGTTTACATTATCTAGCACTTCAGTAATAGCCTTATCCTCAGTAGCATGATTTTTGTTTGGAATCAGCATATCACATATATCCTTGCTTCTAGTATTTTGTGTAGAAGTCATTTCTCTTATAGTTTCCCATGTTTTCTTTGCATCATGTTGATTTGCTTTTATAATATTTTTGTAATATAAGTGTTTAGCGGATTTGACCGCTCTATTACAAATATTTCTATACTTTTTGTAAAAGTTTTGTAAGCCGACATTTAGAGGGTTAAGTTTAGACTGTTTGTGTAACACATCTCTCTTATTTATGCAGTTAACTAAACTTTCAGTTATCCAAGATTTCTTAATTTTTTTCCTCGATTTATTAGAAATATGTTCTTGATTTTTTTTTATGTGGCTTTGTAGAATATACAGAAATTTTGAATATGATGTATTAGCATCATTAGTCTCGTATACTGGTAACCAGGTTTCTTTTTCCAAGTCCTGTTTTAGCATTTCAAAATTTAGTTTGTGTCGGGGTTTTGTATAAGTTTTTGTATTTATTTTTTGTGTTCCAATGTCAATCATTACTGGAAAGTGATCCGTGATAGTAGTTTCACATACAATTCCTTTCGCCAAGAATTTGCTTTTAACCATAATGTGGTCTAAACATGCGTTACCTCTTGTTGGGTTGTTGATGGCAGGAACGAAACCTTGTTCAGCTAACATGGATAGGTATTCAGATGCGTTTGAGGTGGGAGTACTTGCAGTTATGTCAATGTTTATGTCACCTGCAATGATCATTGTTGGATTTTTGGCCATTGTGAGTAGCTCTTCATAAAGAGAATTTGTGAATTCATGCGCACTTTGGAAGGACGGTGGTCGATAAATCCCATATATGTAGGTACCGTTACACAAATTAATTTTTAAACAATTGGCGTCACTTATATCCGGTTCAGTTACTTCGAAATTTATATTTGCTTTAATGTATGTTACAACACCGTCATTTTGGTTATAATGTTTGGAGGTTTTGTGCCCGATGTATCCTGGAATCGTCTGTATTGTGTCTTTATCTTTCAACCAGCATTCCGTAAGAATAATAATTTGAAAGTCTATATTTAGACGATGCAATAGTACAAGAAGTTCGTCAAAATTATGATTAATGCTTCGTATGTTCATATTTAGAATCTTAAGAGTGCTACTTCCTCTACAAAAATATACTTTACAGTTTTCTGGTTGGTCCACAGTTTTAGTGTTAATTGGTTCAAAGGAATCTATTTGGTTTACCAGATCAATTATATTAGCCATTCCTTATCTTTCTATAGTAAGTTTGGACGATTTTTTTGTTACACCAACATTCTGTACAAGTAAATATATCCGAATCATATTGTGTGCATGATTTGGGTAAGGGGACTATTATAGTTTGCGAAAGGTCGAATGCCTCTATATCTACCGCGAGATTATTAATATTCATCTTTGTCAATCTGATGTAAAGTATATCGATCTGTAAGCTATTAAAGTGAAAAGGTTTTATTAATAGTTGGTAGTAAATACCTACATATTTGCACTGTACATAATTGTTACAAGATGAGGGTATATAGGGTAAATTCATTTTACAGAAATAGAATTGAATTAAGATATTGCTTAAATTTAGTTTTTTGAAAGAATATTTTGCTATGTAAGTGAAATGATATCGTTTATTATGAACTATATTACTATCAAGGTAGGTATATATTTTATAAAAAGTATGTGTTAAAAACAAGAGTAAAAAGAAGTTTAAGAATGTGTTATGATTACTTAGAATGATCTTATTGTCGAGTGAGTATCTTTTCAGTTGATATATAATGTTTTTAAATGCGTTAGTGTAAATATGTGTATGTATGGTTTTTAGATTTATTTTGATATGGAAACAAAATTTTATATTTATGAAATATTGGAATAGGTGTCTATGATATGCCCATTCAGCAAGTTTTAATAAATCATGGTTTATTTTATACATTGGTTGTTTATGGTTAATGCCTCTAGTAAAGTCCATAGAAAAGAGAAAGTTTGTATACATCGCGGATCGGCAAATGACATTACAATTTTGACAGGTCCGTCTCCGATTTGATACAAAGAAATGGCTCGCCGACATTTTTTCGTGTATATATGCGTCCATTCTTAATCCAAACAAATTTTATATTTTTCTGGATGGCTATCTTCTTTGTTTCCGCTAGTAGAAATTTGCATTTTTTTGTAATGTGCTCGGAGATGTAAATAGGCTTGATTTCTTGGTTATTTTTAAAGATGGAAGTGTTTAGTGAGCGCTCATAACCTTTCGATTGTTTATTGTGAGATTTAACTCTGTCGAGGAACGTATCTCGACAGGTCCGGTTGGTAAATTTAACGATAATCGGGCGTGGAGTCTTTTTAGAGATGTGCTGCCTCGCCCGTTGTATAGAGAGGATGTCGCTCATCTGACCTTCCCAGTTTACTGTTGAGATGATAGTTTTGACACTGTGAGTGAGATCAGCGGTTGACTCTGCCGAAGTTTCATGGCATCCACGGATTTCGATGTTGGTGGCTAGTTGTTGATACTCCTGTTCGTCAAATTTATTTTCCAAGTATTCTATTCTTTTAACTAATTCAGATTGCTTTTGTTGAACTTTTTCTATCTGATTGCATCTAGACTCGATATTAGTAATTTTTGTCTTTAGGTCTTCGTATTGGTTACTTACAAATTGTATAGCCTGGAGGATGCTTGTATTTTGATCTGAGATTTGTTTCCATTGCTTATAGTTTTCAGAAAGTTTACTCTCTAGATAATCGATTAAGGAGGATCGCAGCCCCTCTATGTTACTGTTGTAGAGTGCAGCTGAGTTGGCATCGATGGTGATAAGTGATGTATCATTAGCTTTAGGGGATGGATTGATAACTGAAGGCTCCCCAGAATGTTTTCTATCACTTTTATCTTTTTTGCAAGGCGGGCAAATCCATGATTCTATGTTTTTTGTCGACATCTTTTTAAAAAGTAAAAGCAAAGAATGCAATATCAAAAAAAAAATTTGAACACATTCATCGAAGATTACCTACTAATTTATAATGTACCTACTGAATTCGATATTTAATAGGAAAAATGATTATAGAGGGGATACATAAAATCTAGAATTCCGTAGATTTTAAATTAGTAATCCTCGTTGACTAGATTCAGAACATTTTTAATTTTTTTTGGATATTGCTGCCTTTGCTTTATACCCCACAATTATTATATAAACACAATACGCAAATTTATTAGAAAATTTTCAAATTATAACATTTTATTAAACTTTTTTTAAATATCATATTTGCCTTTCAAATTTGTACAGCTAAAATTTGTATGTACGAAAGGATCAAATAAAAATTTCTCTTCTCCGTATTAAACATTTTAATATATTTTGATCGTATAATATGACTTGTTTGCTGAGTGAAAATAATATTGATAAAGTTTGCAATACAGCGTACTCCTACCAAATTTACATATTAATAATAAAGTATCATATTCTACATGTACTACGTATAATTGCAGATATCTAGGTAGATTTACATTGAGTATTATATCTAAAGTCTCTACTTCTAGTGAAGACTTTTATAATACTTTACTTCCAGCGAGGGACAGAATCAGAAATACTCAAATAAGAGAGTGCCTCGAACTAGAGCCCTTATTGATTTTTATCGAGAAATCACAGTTACGGTGGTTGGGACATATCTTGCGGATGCCGGTATATAGTCTGCCAAAGCGGATATTCCAGGCAAGACCAGAAGGCAGAAGATCAAGGAGCCGTTCTAGGAGGAGCTGGTGAAATCAGGAGGACTGCTGCGAAGCGAGGTTGCAACTAAATTGGACTGACGTGGAGAGCGAAGCCCAAGATAGGAAAAGTTGGAACCTTCTATGCGGTACAGAGACCCCGAACAAATAGGATATGGGCTAGATGAAGAAGATGATGAACAAGTCTCTTCTAGTGACCTCAAACATATTCAGTTTTATCTCTGAGAGTGTAGAAATTTATTAAGAGCAGAAGTATGCGTTCATTTATGCACCATCACCCAGTCCCCAAAAGGATAAGCAATCATTGGTAGAAACATCCAAGGTGTCCAGTGGGTATGGGCATGTAGGGCGGGGCTTGAGGGATTAGAAATATCAAGAGGTTTGATAAAAAAAGTGGACTCACAAAAACAAAGTTTTTATTATAAATTAAAATACATTATAAAAAAATTTCGTTTTGTAACGATTTTAAATAAAGAGATAAATTCTAAAGTGTCCATGATTGTAGGTACCTGCCCGAACATTTGAGATAAATTTTCAATTTTTGTGTGTGACCCCAAATGTATTGCCTCTAACATCAATTCGATGTGCAAAATTTCAGTTCGATTGGATGACGGGAAGTGTGTTAATCAGTTCCAGGACTTTTCCAAAAAATACGCGGAATTTTAATTCTGTGGGGTAAAAGGGTCCAATTCTCACAATTTTTTGTTGTTGTCTTGGTACACCTATCCTTGGTGTATCTTAATAATGGTAGCCATATTGGAAGGTCACTTTATTGTTGGCTGTCGAAAAGGTTACACGTTATTTCAACTGTTCCACAAAATTGTGCGATTGGTCGGGAGAAATTGCCAACTGGCAATAAACCCCCCATTTTTATAGGACATATATATATTTATAGGTATGTATGCAAAGAGTTAATAAATACATAAAATTTAGTGCCAAAGACAACACCATTCTGATGCCTCAGCCTCCGCATTCGTTAAACAATGCCTCTTACAAGTTCTTCCTATTCCCGAAGATGTAAAAGAAATCATGAATGGACCTCATTTTGCCAAAATTGAGGAGATAAATACATAATCGCTGAAAGAGCTAAACGCAATAGCGAAAATTGCTTTCCGGAAGTGCTTCGAAGATTGGAAAAAGCATTGATACAAGCTTATTAAATCTGGGACTATTTTGAAAAGGATAAAACTAATATTAATGAATAATTAAAATAAAAACTTTTTAGGAAAACGAAAATTTTACGTATTTTTTTATCAAACCTCGTGTATTGGAATTACCGCATATAAAAAAAAACGGAAAAGTTACATTAAAGGGCACTTCAACAGTCTATTTTTTAGAATAGTGCGAAAACAATCCGACTAAAAATGTGCAAGGCTCGTAAAATCATATTGTAAAATTCGGCAATCTTTTACCGAATTTTCGATAAGGTCGAATCGCACTTTGTGCCTAGTCCACACTAAGTTTTAAGCCTTCCGTATAGACCTACATAATTAGATTACCAAATATAAATTCTTACGGAGAGACTATGTTCGAGAATCCAAGCTTCTGAATGGAGACGTAACGACGAAGAGATAAGAAGAAAAAGGAGAGCATAATAAATAAAGTGCTTATAGCATGAAAACATATCTCATGTGAAAGTAAATCGTGAGTAGAAATTTGGACCAAGTTCTGAAGCATTTGAAACACAAACCACCGAAGCTGACATATTGTTATTAATATTACACAAATACAATACAATATTAATTCCAATTCGGTACCCCTTTAAATCACCACAACTTACCGAAGAACCCACCCCGCGCGTGTTGGGGCCTTTACGTGTAAAAACAAAGGTTCACTTTATTACCTACGGCAAAAAATACGGCACAAAGTGATGAGAACGTTTCCCGAGTTTCCGGAACGCACCGCGGGTTAAATCCGAGCGCGGTCACTTTGAGAATAATTTAAGGCGGCCTCCGAATCGTGGGCAAACAAGAATCAAGCGATATAATGAATTAAATGGCATTATTATGGGGGAAAATTTATTTAGGCTCCGTGTTTTCCCAAACAAAAAAGGACATACAGGGGAGGGCTAACGATTATGTAGCGGACAAACGGAATGCTTAATTGACATGAATATAATATATATTAAACTTTATTCCCGGAATATCAGACTCGTTAATTCACGCAAAATATTATGCGAACGTTTATGTACGCTTTGTTAGAACTCATAAATCGGGAGAGCGTAGTTTTGTTCTTATTTGATCGGTACACAGCGTTTATTCCATTAAACCTGGGTTATTTTTAATTTATTATCAAGTAAAGGGTACTCCAACATGATTAATTTTATTCTCAAGCATTAATTAGTTAATTAATAAAGATATAGAAAAAATGTTATATTAAAAAAAACACGTTTACGCGCGTAACTGACACGATTTTGAGAAGGCTTAAAAATTGAATTTTTATTTATTTACAACAAATACAGCTGGATCCCGTCAAAAATGACGGTAGATAAAACACAGAAGAAAATAAAAGAAAAATTAAAAGGAAAAAAAGAAAAAAGGTTTTATATAAGAAGTTACGGACGTTACAGGAAGTTATGGAGAGACGGATAACGAAATTATTATTATTGGAATATGGACCCCGATATGGTTATTCAAAATAACAAGCACATTATATAATAATTAATGTTTTAAAAGAACTCTATGTTTTCTTTATGACGTCTAAACAAGTTGTAAATGAGTCACGATAGACCTAATGGTAAGATAAGAATGAGTCGCGACTGACCTAGTAATAAGTAAGATAACGACACCATTGAATACTTGAGAAAAAAAGCCAATATGAAGATGACCACTGCACAGGAGGAAAAGATGAAATTCCTTAAAGATTACATTTCAGAAAGAAAAAAAGATTGCAAAATTCAATACACAATGAAATGAAATTATATATTAAACGACCGGGGGATATTACGGATGAAGAAAACATAACAACTTTTAAGAGGAAGCCAAAAAAAATTGTGACGGTTACATTTTAATAAAATGTTCTGTCTATGTTAGGAAATATAAATTCTTGTATTACCTACAAGAAGAAATAATAATAAAAATGTTACAAATGAGTCGCTGTATATTTATTTTAGAGGATTGACGTCTTGTTTTCGAGTGTTTGGTTTAAGTTGATTTAAAAGCCAAGAAAATGCCAACTTACGTCATTGGTGGAGACGAACCAAGCCATCTCGGTGCTGGAAGCCAGCTGCCCGTTGACCAGGCACTTGATCTCGCTCTTGGTCCAGCGGTTGTAGATGTAGACGATGGCGATCATGTACCACTTCCGCGGCTGGAATTCGTACTTCACGCAGTGCTGGAAGCCCTTGCCCTTCACCTTCATCGAGGTCAGCACGAGGCAGTTGCCGACAAAGTGGGCGGAGTACCCCACCCCCTTGCTGGTTTTGAAGCTGGGGAGAGAAAAAGACAATGATTGTATATATTTAAGCATACACACCGAGTATAGACTCAGACAAATACTGGCACGAAATTAAATAACGATTTATTAAGATATATTACAGACGTCACATAGAGACCAAGCTATATTCTTATTGGGAAAGTAGGTTTGGAAGTCTTTTTGGGTGTTTATAGGGCTTACGACCTATCATTCGGCTGGCTTAAATTAACAATTTACACAATGTAACGTTCACCAATTCCATCCATGATATCCCCACCCACATCTATAATTTTTTTGGTTACGTAATTTTATTTACGTTTAACTTGCACAACTTGTTTCGTATGTGAGTTCTGTCATTCTCATAATCCAATACAAATTTATTTATTTAATTAATTATAATTAATATAAAGAACGCAATCCATTATTGTGTTCTTGAAAAGTTTGGACAAGCTTAAAATATTCTGAACGATTTATTAATTAGTGATTAATTATTTTAATAAATTGACAAAACCACTGGACACGGATTAAATTTAAACACTAATATCGAATTCACACTATTTCGCAATTTATCACTCGTCTACGAACACTTTATTCTCGCTTGTAAACAATTTAGATTAAACTCAGTTCAAATATCACACGTACGTATGTAGGTATTTCGCTTCATTATTACGCTTTTTTTTAAATTCGCGCTGGCCACACCGACCGCTACGGCTTGTCGCTAATATCGCACGGGTAAAAACGTCAAATGGCTTCGCTTAATAGCGATATACGTATAAATACACGTAACACTTTTTTCGAATCCTCAGGGCATTATTTTGATTTTTAGTGTTTGCGAGAAGATTCCCATCGCTTCCGGGCTGTATGGTGTTTAAGAGAACCCATAGTTTTGTTACAAAGTGCTTGTAATATGGGTTTCGGACAATGCCCAATTTATTTCGTTAAAATACTTTTACCTTTAATTTATTTCATTTTTCATTATTTACAAAATTATTTTTTAGTTTGATGTAAACGATATTCACTGTATCCTTAGCTAGACCTTGGTCTAAGGTAAAGAAGTCAGGTTCATTCGTTGTATCCAACAGTTAAGTTTAAACAATAACAAGATACTCTAAATAAACAAATTTTAGATATATATATAATTTACAATATTAGAAGAATAGCATAATTTATAAAAACAAAATAACTTTTAGAATAAAATATCTTTGCTTACCATTGAATAAAAAACGATAGATGTGTAATATATATATTAGGTCCTTACATATGAAATTGGCGTTTAGTATGGGAGGAACATAAAGCCGATTTTTTTTTTATAATATATTTATTTAATCAAAGTATGTACCATTGCTATCTATGCACTTTTGCCATCTCGTAGGTAGTTCATCGATCTCTTTACTAAAAAAACCATTCGGACGGGAATCAATAAAATCTTTGAAGGCGGTTTGGACTGCCCCATCGGAGTTGAATTTTTTCCTTTGCAAGAAGTTATCCAAATTTCGAAAAAAATGGTAATCTGTTGGGGCAAGGTCCGAAGAGTACGGTGGATGCCTTAGACATTCCAATTGAAGCTCCTCTAATTTGGTAGCCGTCTGTTGTGCAGTGTGTGGTCTAGCGTTATCATGAAGCGGCAGTGGCCTAGAGCAATTAACCAGCCTCGGTTGTTTAGCAGCTAGCTTTTCCATCATGGTTTGCAGTTGCTGACAATAGACATCTGCCGTAATCGTCTGGCCAGATTTAAGAAAGCTGTAGTGAACGACACCAGCACTAGTCCACCAAACGCTCACAAGTAACTTTTTTGGAGTCAATTTTCGCTTGGTGCATGGTTTGGCTGGTTCGGCAGGGTTCAGCCATTGCGATGAGCGCTTTTGATTATCGTACAGGATCCACTTTTCATCACAGGTAATGATTCGATTTAAAATCCCTTCATTATTGTGCCGGTAGAGTAATGCAACGCAGCAGTCAACGCGCGTTTGTTGACTTGCTTCACTCAATTAGTGAGGTACCCACCTTTCAAGCTTTTTCACCTTACCAATTTGCTTCAAGTGGATTAAAACAGTTTTATCACTAACACCGCAGCCTGCAGCTAACTCGGATGTGGTTTGCGATGGATCCGCTTCCACAATAGCCTTTAATTCTTCATTATCCACTTTGGTCTCCGGCCGTCCACGGGGCTTGTTCTGCAGGTCGAAATTTCCAGAACGAAAACGTTGGAACCAAAAACGCACTGTGTTTTCTTTTGCGGCACCGTCGCCATACACATCATTAATCCTTCGAGCCGTTTCTGCAGCACTGGTGCCACGGTGGAACTCGTACTCGTAAATAACGCGATATTTCAAGTTTTTCATTTTGTAAACTGAGTGACGCAAAGAAAAAAACAATTGAGGAGAAAACAAATGAATTATAATTTTCAAAACACAAATACATGAGTAAATAGCTGTATAAATTTGGATTTGGAATTCCTAACCAAAGAGAAGATATTTGAGATCAAATTTGCCAGTACGGCAAAACGCCAATTTCATATGTAAGGACCTAATATTACGTGAATAGAAGTGTAAAATATATTTACACAAATTAATAAGAACAATAATACAGATAATATCGTTCGAGATTAGTCAGAGTTATTTCTGACTAATCTCTACCCAATTGAATCATGCGTTGTGTATAAAAATGATTTTTATTTTGGTTGTGAATGTTTTCCAGTGAGTGTTGCATAATACCTGTCCTCGATATTGATGGAAACTATTACTATAGCTTCATCGTTTAAAGCTGTCCATTGGCAGGATAAAGCCCCGGGCTCGAATCCCAAGGTGATTTTATTTTTTCGATAAAGCTAATGTGTGTATTCATTTCTAAATTATTCATCTAATTTGTTCAAATTGATTTTGATCTGCGAGTTTCAATAGGAATTTATTTGATTCACTATACGTCATTTATTTGATTCACTATAGTCAATCACCACCATCATGAATCATTCGATTTGCGAGTAGCTTGGATATTTTTTTAACCGGAATTATTGATTGGTAAAGAAACAGGTAACAAAAATATAAATATTTTTTTATTTCCGAACAATGGCCGTCGCGGAAATAAGTTACATTTTTAATTTCCGGTGCAGGCTGCTCCCTCCGGCGATCATTTCGTAATTAACAACATTTTCATTTGTTTGTAAAAGCACTTTAAAAATGAGTTTAAATACAAAATAATAAACGAGAATGAAAATAACAATACACGGCACAAAAATTGATTAAATTTTTTTTTCAATTTCCACATTTATTCAGAGTTCATTATATTTAAAAAATGCCACTGATGAGGAATCTACTTTCATGATTTCGGATCCCTACTTTTAATTTTGAACAAACGGCATTCGTCGGACATTCAGTTTTTACAACAAGATAGGTATATACATAAATATTTAACGGAATTTAGAAGGTAGTAGGGGCGTAATTATAATGGGCTTAACTTGGTTGCACAACCTTACAAACTAGATCTATGCTTGGAATGCTGGTGGTATTCTACACTTTGCAAAGGATAAATTAGTTAGATGAGGTACAAGACGGAGAGAGTTATAATGAAGATGGAATTAAAATCTTAATGAATTCCAAAGAAATCTTTCCTTAGTACTTCAAACCACATAGTCTTAAATAAAACTGTATGATAGCCAGTTGATTTAATGTGTCAGACTGGCTTAAAATAAATTCGCCCAAATTGAATATCAGCAGAATAAATCCACGGAAATAATAAAATTAAATGCACACAAAAAATATGGCGTTTAACATAAATATTGACGATATTGTTATTGATAAGGTTGATGTTATTAAATATTGAGGTGTTATTTTGGATTCAAAAGTAACTTTGGCAGCAAATTTTTAATATATTTTTGGAGGTTTTTGGCTGAGGATGATGTGCGTGACGGATTTTGAGAAACTGCTTTTAAGGGTCACCACCCGTCAAATGACGGGATTCTATAAATTGAATTTATTATCTCGATAAAACAGTTACAAGTTATACATAAGTACGATTACAAAGACAATGATAGATACTCGAAGGGCGAGAGCCTCCGGCCTACGCCGGGGGTCCTGGGAGTCTGACATGCCCGTATGGGGCGTTTTCTGCTTTTTAAACACTTTATGCTTCACATTACGCAAAACCTAAATTCGGGGTGTTTATCATAAATAAATAAGCTTGACAAAATAAACGTTGAAATTTTGAAGGATAGCAGTATAATATCAAAATTAAAGCCGGCTAAATGACACAGATCGTGAAATAAATTAATTTATACTACTCTAAAATGATATAAATGTAAAGTCCGATTTTAATATTTCATATCATTAAGAAAATAACAAAATTGGACGTAGTTACGCAAAAGGCATCCGATCCAAAAAAATGGGTTCTAAAAATTTGAAGTTACAAAAATCTAATACAGCGATATTTAATTCATTATTGCATTGTGCATTGTGGCTCATTGTAGAGTTTTTTTAATGTAGTTATAAAAAAACAAAATATTTACGAATATATGACGCGTTTCACAGGTTGGACTGTTTCTACAAAATGTCTAAATGTACGAAAAACAGTACTTAATTTTTATTTTGGGTACTATGCTCTATGAATTTGATAAAACATTTGATAAAAGTATTGCCTGAGGCGTTGAAAACTTTCAACCCCCTTAGACATGTTTTAAGAAAATATTATCGTTGTAGTAAAAGTAGAATTATAAAGTTGATTTTATTTTTATTTATATTACATTTTTAAAATATGATTTTAACCAATATTTTTGTTTGCCAAGGAGTTGTAAATTTGTAGCCGCAAAAAAACACTCGAACCACTTTTTTTTTATTTTAACCATATAAATTACAAGTCTCACAGAGACGAAGTCATTTGTATATGAGAAAAGTGGATGAAAGTCTCTTATACGATGGCTCAGGGCTTACAACCTGTATGAGCTGGCTTGAGTGATCACTCTACCCAATGCAACGTTTACGAATTCCATCATAAGAACATCCACACATTAGCAAATTTTTTGAAAGTTCTATATACATGTTTCGAAACAAGAACGTTTCATATATTGCACTGGTCTCTGCTAGATACATATGTTGTTATTTATTAATCCATCCACTTTTCTCATATATAGATTCGTCTCTGTGAGACTTTTATAATTTGTCCTTAATTAATTAATCACTTTTTTTTAGTTTAAGGGTTAATTCATCGATGATGTGGGTAAGAAAAATATTGAATTTACAAAAAAATATACCACTTGGAGCTTGGACGTTTTCAGCACATAAAGATATCGTATCGAGCTTTCCAAACCCGTACATAACACATTTTTAGCATTTGTGAGTTGGATGCTTTTCGCATAAATACGTCCAATTATAATTAAAATTAATGGATTTGTAAAAGGCGAAAAATTCGAGCATTTGCGTATAATATGAAGCATTGCAAAGCGGATTGTACGTTGATGTCTGTGATATTATTTCGTTTGAATTACGAGAAAAACCTTTTAAAAGAGCACGCCATTAATTATTTATACCCGCGTATCTCAGTCGAGTCATTAATTTGATGATATTTTTTGAAATGCGAAATAGAAACGAACTTCAGCGACGAGAAAATATTCGTTTGACCTTTGACCAAAAAATGTAATTACGATTTTCTTCATATCGAGATCCAAATAAAGCGGGTCTCGTGGCGTACGCCGCCTGTCGCATGTGTCGTGTCGCACCCGACATGTCGCGTCATGCTGACGTGAAGTCAAAGACAAAAAAGTACAAATTACATGAAGCGAAAATAAAAATTAACAATTTTCAAAATCCTCGATGGTAATAATTACGAATATTATTATTGATAATGGGCAGGCAGCTTAAGCTGATAGGCCCATATCACTGTCTCTCATTTGAATATCCAGCCTATTCTTAAACTGATTGACACTGGCTGGAGACACAATGCCCTCAGGCAAACTGTTGACACATATTGACCACTCTATTGCTTAATGCATGCTTTCTTGGGTTACACGAGAACCGAGACTTGTTCTACTTCAGGTGATGTCCTCGAAGGCCCACATTAGTGTTAAATGCAAACATATCTGTCATATTAGGAATATTGTAGTAGCCCGATAGAATCTTGAATGTCTCGATGAGGTCACCTCTTGCTCGTCGCTCCTGAAGAGTGGGCAGTTTCAATACTCTCAGCCTTTCCACATATTCCAGGTTTTTAAGACCAAAGGGCAATTTTGTCGCTCGTCTCTGAACATTTTCCAGTAAAACTATATCTTTAGCAAAATATGGATTCCAGATCTGAGAGGCATGTTCGGGGAGAGGCCTCACATATGTCTTATAAATAGTTGTGAATAGTGGTACTATCAGATGTTGGAATGATCTTCTCACCAAATACAAAATAGAGTTAGCCTTCTTAACCACACTCGCTATATCTTTTCTTAACTTCCTATCCAATATCTGATCTCATTCATACATTACATTCTAATATGTAATATTCGATTATTTTTAAATGAAGTTTTAATAGAATCAAACAGTAGCATGCAGAATGTAGATGGATTAGAGACCGCTGATCTAAAAAATGGTTTAATTTTTTTTTCAGCACAATCTTGAAGTTGAAAGCACTTTCCTAACCACGTTTCAAAGCAGTCGGTCTAATATCACAGAAGTTTCATCAAGGTCTTTAAAATACAGAGATTTTCTTGCGAAGGAGAATTTAATGCATTTTATTTATGGCCAAGAAAGGGGTGGATGCCTGATCGTGGCATGTCGGTGCAATTACAAGCCGGTGGTATGCAGCGCGGAAGCCTGAAGCTCCCGGAAACTCAAAAACACCACAAGCCTTAATAACCGTCGAGCGGAATTCTCTACAAGCATGACGTAAATACAGACAAATACATTTTGTATTATATAATATAATGAAATTGCTGTAAAAAGCAATATTGTAAAAAAAAATGTTACGAAAATATAACAAAATCAAGGTGTGGGGGTTGAAGAGTTGTTAAACATTGGAATCGCGGTGTGCAGTCAGTACTAGTTGTACCTAATAGATAAGTGCCAGCGAACGCCAGACTTACGTTATAGTATAATGAACATTTTCTGTAGATGTGCACTACAGTAGATCAGAAGGTTTGGATATTACGACATTTGAGTTCGGGAGGATTTTGGTAATATAGGTACAAAAAAATGAGTAAGTAAAATGTTGAAATAACAAATCTGATATTTTTAAGTGTTTAACGGGACAGTACTATACATTCATATTAATCTTTGCCAGACGCGTTGAGCTCTATAAATAATCATGTCATTTTTGTTATAGTAGCAAATCCTAATTTTATGTATTTTATTTGGCCACTATTTAACAATAACGATATTACCTGATACCTTATATTTTAACGTATTACTTTACACATTTTTTTGTACCTGCATTACCTGTTATCTGCCAAAATCCCCCGAACTCAAATGTCATAATATTCAAACATTCTTACCTGCTGTAGTGTACATGTAGAGAAAATATTTCAGGTTTGTTACTAAAACGAAATTACTAAAACGTCTGGAGGTCGCTGGCTCCTATTCTATAACTAGAATTTCTACGAAATTAATCTAAATAGAATATGTATCTCATAGTATTAATATCACAATTATAAACAATATTATTAAAATTTTAACATATCGCAATATCAGACAAATATACGTTTACATACAACTCATGTTTCAATGTACTGCCTGAACATATCTAAATTAGAATTAACAGCCTAGAAGTTGTTAATTAATAGAATGAATAGCCTAGAAGTTTAAAATGAGAAAATTAATTATCTAATATTTTTCATTTATTAATTATATCGAGAAGGGTTAAAATAAAATAAATTTAGAGGTACAAAAATGCCAATTTAAAAACACTGTCAGCTTCAAAATAATATAACACACTCAAAGCCATTGCGCGCCCTACGATAGGAGTGCTTGAAATATGCAATTAAAAATTCTGCAATCAATGTTAAACAGAATTTGTATTGCTAATGGAAAATATCCGCTACCCTAGAGAGGTTTGAAACTAAAAATATATTAATTTTATTTTTCATAATAATAATTATACAAAATTGACGTGAAAAAACGACCGTAGAAATATTTTTTTTAATACAACTGAACAGCGCAACAATGTGCTAATTTATGCACATACGCACTACTTGGTCAATTATTAATGGTAATTCCGTAGATAGGAAAATATTTGAATGCCAAATGTCCCTTAGCACGATGTGTACCGCGCCGTTAGCTTCTTCCACATCCGTGCACCTTCGTTAAAGCTCGTTCGATTTAATGGGTCTAGACCGGTAATCGCCAATCTTTTCGTTAGGTACTAAAATAAATATAAACGCGACATTTCACTCCGCGGGTTCATGGAAGAGACGTTTAAAACGATAATCGTGTAAATTAATTCATCCATGTAGGCATCAGGGGCGTGCAGTGAGAACAAGAGCGTGACTTTTATTTAAACTCAAAAAATTCAAATTTATTTTTATAAAAAAAATTGAAATTAAATATTCATCTGGCAGAATATTATGAAATATTAAAATATGAATATGTATGTTAATTATTGTGACTCGAATATTACGAGGTGTATCTCAAATTTCGGTTTCTTTACGAAATATATTCTTAGGAAAAGTCTTGCTTCTTGTTCTCACTGCACGCCCCTGGTTGGTTGGGTTCCGTTGTATATCTTACAACGGAACCCAATTTTCAAAATGATTTCATTTGGAAAATCAATCCAAATTATAAATTTAACACTAAAGCAGGCTACGTGGCCCAATTATTATGTCAAAACACATTTAAAAAATGCCTAGACTTGAGAAAATCGCTTAGATCTATTTTAACCCCATCGGAAATCGAGCCTGGGACTCGTCCTTGCATACTCGTAAGAAGTCCTCTAGAAGTGTCTTATGGCAGCAGATGACACGGCGGGGTGCGTGGGTTCATATTACGAGATGAAAACCGAACTTTTATTTTACTTGTACACTTTCATTACATTTGGGCATTTCTTGTTAGTATTTAAACAAAAATCTCAAGACACTTTATTTCTCATACATTCGTTGTATTTTAGAATATGCATCTCAGGTGTGGAATCCAGGTTATGCAGTATACGAAAATAGAATTGAAAGCGTCCAAAACAGATTCCTAAGACACCTTCGTTCATTTAGATCTCATTTAAGCAATGAAGACCTTCGTTCATTTAGATCTCATTTAAGCAATGAAGACCTTCGTTCATTTAGATCTCATTTAAGCAATGAAGACCTTCGTTCATTTAGATCTCATTTAAGCAATGAAGACCTTCGTTCATTTAGATCTCATTTAAGCAATGAAGACTCTGCGAAGTTTTTTAACATGCAGACCCTAACTCGTCGAAGAAGCATTGCTGACGCGGTGATGCTATTCAAAATAACACACAATCTAGTTGATAGTCCGGAACTTCTTCAACGAATATCTTACCACATCCCAACTTGCAGTAACAGACATTCACCTACTTTTCATCTCCCCTTTGGTAAGACCAACTCAAAACAAAACTCCTTTATGTACAGATCCACAAATTCATTTAACACAAACTATCACCATATTGACATTTTCAACTCAACGATAAGAAACACAAAACAAACAATATCTACACAACCGCACCCAAACTAATTCGTACATTATATCTTCCCTTCTACTCCCGTCCCACATTCCCCTCCACCCTCTCCACTCGCTGTTAAAGTAAGTTAAAGTAAATTACTATATTCAGTGAAAAATTTGTAATTGGCATAATTTTAAAAACCATTATTTTTTACTTGTTAAGATGTTGATTTGCTGTTAATTTTCCCCAAAATAAAATAAATACATTTTTAATGAGGATACATTATAAAAGTCTCACAGAGACGAAAAAAAATAGAGGTATCATCACCAGTTGCGAAATCTATGTATACTAAAAAGTTAAAAAAGAAAAACAACAGACGTCGCTAGCATAGACCATTGAAATATACGAAAGATTCCTTGATTGCGAACATACATACAGAACTTTAAAAAAATTGATCGTATAAGAGACTTCCATCCACGTTTCTCATATATAAATAGCTTCGTCTCTGTGAGACTTGTATAATTTATCCCAATTAATAAATCATCCCTCTGGGGACAAAATTCAGTAACTGTGTGCTTCGAACATACTTTCATATAAAATATTGTTAAAATACTTTTTTAATTTTTTAAAAAACTACTTCTAAAATACAATTTTGCTACTTTAAGTAACACCGGTATTCTAATTAATGCAGGATTTGTTTTGAACATTTTATATACGAACTGAAAGGACACCATAGAGAAGACAGCAAAGTTAAATCGAATTACGGAAATTAAAGGACCGCAATATTTAATTTTCGTCCACATTGCAAAGAGGGTATTTGTATTGCATTAGCTCTCCACTTACCAATAAAGGTACGGCTTCTCTCTTTCGATGTTGACTGAATTGATGGGGTCGAGCCGGAACCAGGTGGTGAACGTGAAGCCGCTTTCGTGGGGCCACCGAGCCAAAGGGGGCAGGACGACGGCCTGGAAATAATAAAACAATGTTACATTTTTTTACGAAGTGCAATGTAGATAGCATCTACCACGTACACAGTCTAGATAGCTTCGAAGCGCAGTGTTGGCATCGTATGCTTCACGTACCGTAGTCAAATGAATGTCTTCAATCTTCAGGAACTCTGGGTTGAAAAAAGGTAATCCACAATGTATCCTATATTTTGAGATTTAAAGTCATTTATTATTTTTTTGAAAATTGAAAAGTTAATTTTTAGAAATAAACTATTATTAAAAAATGGTTATGTAGCGCCTAATTCCAAAACCCCCTAAAACTGATTTCAGATAACTGACTAGCAAACCAACCATCGCGCCGTTTCGCCGAAGGGATAGACAGAGAGGATAGAACGCCGTATTCCTATATCTTGGCTCACCACTTTTGCTTCGGTTACATTCCTACATCTTCTCATGCAAGCTCTACGGTTGTTGAGGCTTTTAACAGGACTTCCAATACTTGTAGTATCTGAACATACCAGATATTTCACGGACGCCCTATATTCCTGTTGCTTTCAACATTCGCCCTATATATTTTCTTGATCATCCTTTCCTCGCTCATACGTTCTACATGATCAAACCATCTCAGCACTCCTTTTTTATTCTGTCTATCACACTACAGTCAGTATTACATTCTCTTCCAATTTATATATTCCTCTCTCTATCGGCCTTCGACAATGTCCACATTATCCACATAAGTGCGTTGGTAACCGCATTTTCACTGAATTCATCTACTTTCATTTCTTTTTGGGCAATTTCAGGCCAATAAGTTTTGTAGATTTTTGGTCAGCTACACACAGAACATACTGTTTCTGGTAAAAGCCACTTAATTGCATTTTTATTGCATCTTAAGAATCGAATTTAGTTCCAAAATACAAAATAGAAGCATTCTAAATAGGTGTATGTTTTTCATCCAACACTCAAAGAGGTTTTAGGGAGATTTGGAATTAGGCGCTACATGTAGGTACATCAAATACTAAAAATTTTACTATAGGTGAAATTTTTTTTACAGTTTTTTAAAAATATTAAGACAAATCATACGGAGAAAATATGTTATTGCAGAAAAGTTGTCGTCAAATCTATTTTAAAAGTTCAAAGTGTGCGTTTATTATATAGGTAATTATGCAGTAATCAAAAATGCAAAATTAGAATAATATAAATAGATAAGAGTAAGAAACCGTTATATCCAAACATATATATCTGAAGTTTGTGTAAAAATGTTCGTACAGTCATATAAGTTTACATAATTTTAATTATGGACAAATACATTCGAAGTTCTAGATATTTGAGTAATGTTTACTCCACAATTTCTGTAAAGTTTACAGTAGATCTAAAATTGTAAATAGGGAGTGAAAAGTAATTATTCTGAGTAAGTACACATTCGCTAACTTGTTCCAAGTGAAATTCGTATGAGTATTAAAGGTGTAATTTTATGTAACCTGAATGTACCTACTACCTACTACAATGAGCCACGTAAAAAGAACACGTGAAATTTTGATGAAAATCAAGATGTTCATAAGTTAATTAATATCAAGGAGGAACAGACTTAATTTATTAAACAATATATAACAAAGGGATACAATATTTCGAGAAAATAATTACACACTTGAAATATAAAATGGTAAAATATTAAAATAAATGTAATATATATTTATTATGATAGTCAGAAATAACGCGATTTTTTCCGTTAAAAAGATGAGAATTAAAAAAGGGGCGCTCAGATGGTTTGGGCATGTTGAGCGAATGAATGAGGAAAGAATGGTAAGAAAGATATATAACGCAAGTGTTTATGGCGCCAGAAAGAGTGGGCGACCGCGGAAGACGTGGCATGACCAGATTAACCAGATACTGGAAGATGATCCCGTTGGAAGTCTCAACAACCGGCGAGCTTGCATGCGAAGATGTATGAATGTGGATGAGGCGAGAGTTGTATGTCAGGACAGAAGAGTGTGGCGGTGTATCCTCTCTGCCTACACCCACGGGGAAACGGCATGATGGTAAGTAAGTAAAATATGTAAAATAGGAGCACTCGCAATATTATTGATATGGCAGTTACTCGCGGTGCAACATGATTAATTTAATTTGCACTACATTAAACTTTGTAATGCGCACACTTTGAGTTATATTTATCACTACATGCTATAGTTTTGAAACGGTCCCTCTCATCTGATCATTAAGTATAATTTATAACTAACCTAAATAGAGAAATTTTGTCAACTTGTTTGAGTAGAGCAGCGGGTCGCGAGGATTATCTTAAGGATCGAAGACATCTGGTCGAATGTGATGTTGTTCATGAGTGTTTTCTCAGAATTCAAGTCCTTTTGCATTTGGAATGTTCATTAA
Organism: Agrypnia vestita; assembly: GCA_016648135.1. Lineage (NCBI taxonomy): Eukaryota > Metazoa > Arthropoda > Insecta > Trichoptera > Phryganeidae > Agrypnia > Agrypnia vestita. The sequence continues at coordinate 54,540 of JADDOH010004769.1, read as the reverse complement.
GAATCCTTTATGAGGAACCGAATGGAGTAGTTTTAAACAAGGTTATTTATCGAAATAGGGCCCGCTACTCTAACCGAATAGGTTGACAAAAATTCTGTATTTGGGTTTTTTTTTATTTTATTGTATTTTATTTTATTTGGGAAATATACAGTACAATTTTAAATTTTTTTTTTATATAATATCAAAAAAATATTCGTGAGTAAGACCAGTAAAGTTTCCTCGAAGCTGTTAAAAAAAAAGTAAATAAAAAACAATGATGTAGAATATGTGATAAATAATAAATATTTCAAAGATTTAAATTATGATAATGCGGGGGCGGGGAGAGGGAGGGAATGGGATTCAATTAAAGAAGTATAAAATCAATAGACATAAATGAGATTACGGAGTTCATTTTAAATAAAAGCAAATTGTCAGTAAAAATGTCTAGATTATTTGTAGAATTTAACATATTGTATTTTGAGGTGCAACGAGTTACAAAGCAGTTTTTTAAGTAGTTAGTCCTACCAAAGTTTGCATAAAATAAATTATTTGAACGCGTTGAGTATGTAGGACAACTTAAACCTATTTGCTCTAATAAATAGGGCGAGTCAACCAAGTTATTCAAGATTTTATAAAGATAACACAGATCTTGTATGCATCTTCGATATGATAGAGGAGGGATTTTATGGTAACACTCGCTTTCTGTGTATGAGTTGAATTGTAAACGGGAACGGAAATTTAAAATATTGAAAATTGGATATTTTCAAGTCGCTCACTGTATGTAGAATAATGAGTGTTCCAGACTACTGATCCAAACTCCAGTTGGCTTTAGGTTAGCAATTAATTATACCTGACGATGAGAGAGACTGCTCTTAACTTTGTAACACAATGTACATTACAAAGTGTGGGATATATATAACTCAACGTATCTGCATTACAAAGTTTAATTGAGTGTAAAATGAAATAATAGCACTCGAAGACTAACAAAATAATAACAAATTGGACGGCTCCTGTTTCATACAGTGTTTTCCGATATTTTCTTTTATTTTTATTTGAAACTAGTAAAGCGTACTTAAAATTACATCGCTCAAGAGGTGTAAGACTGTACATAGACAAACGAGTTTTATACACAGAACACCAAAATGTATAGACATGAACCAACGTAAATTTATTGGTGCTACGGCTGGTTCCAATATATCGGAGTTAAAAAAATTACTACGAGCTTGTAAATTTTGAGACAATTATGAGAAGGAAAAACTAAACACTTCTGAAAAAAACATATTTTTGACGGTTCACGGAGAGGCGGCCAGTTCAGGATTGGAGGCCGGGGGTTCAAGGGGGGCCGGCCGTTTTTTTAGGCGTAATTCGGACGAAATTACGGACGTCACATGTAGTTACGGGGACAGACAGACGAACAGATGAACAGACAACACAATTATTATGTATGATATTTATATAGCTATTTATTGAAATGATGGTGTACGAAATATGAGATAAAATACAAATAGTGGATCCTTGCAACTCACATGTAAAACGTGGCGTATAATTGAAATATATACAACTTCCAAAAATTAATAGACATGGTATTCTATCATGGGTGGAAATGGCGAACGTTACATGTGTAAAGTGATCACTTAAGCCAGCCGTACGATAGGTCGTAAGTCCTATGTACACCCATAAAGACTTCTATACCTACTCTCCCTTAATAAAAAAAATATACAGTTTCGTCTCTGTGCGACATCTATAATATACATTAACAAATAAATAAAATACACAGATTTGTTTTCTTCAAAAGGGTAAAGAGACACGTTCAAAGAATTCACGCAGGTGTGACATAATGCACGTGCCTGATGCACCGCCATTTCTTGGGCTTTTTTGCGTGGCCTCCTTTGGCCGCCTTTGTGTGCAAGCGTGACGTCACAGATGACGCTCCGGGGGGGCCGGACTACACTGCTCCGAGCGGCCAGACTGTCACAAAGAGCATAAGTTGTCACACGCGCTAATGGCAGCAGAGTGCACACGGTGTTTAACGCGCCAAATAATGTTGCCAGACCGCTGGCGCCGGGGGCTTAGGGAACGCCGACACTTAGGGAAAGTCTGATAACAACGTCATTGAATATTCCCTGCTGCAGCGGCGATGCGGCCGGCTACCCGAATGTAGCATTTTGGTGTAAAATTATCTGACGGTAAAGTGACTAAGGGCTGTGCAGTGAAAAAGCGTGAGTGAAAAGGGGATGCAAAAATAGAACGACGTACAACGGACGGAGCGAAACCAGAGTGCTATTTTTAACCATTTAAATATATCGCAAAAGAGCATTATAAAAACCATTTTAAAACTTCCAATCAGAACGCCGTCAAAAGAGATCTTTAAATGTTTTGACGTACCGAGCATAAAACAAATATATGCCAAGAGTATTCTCTTACACCAATTTAAAGACAAAACAAAACAATAGAACACCGGCATATAACACGAGAGTCTGTAAAATGGTAAATAGAAATATACCAACTTACAACACAATTTTTGGCCAAAGAATCTATATCTATTTTGCAATAAAACTATACAATATCCTTCCACCAACCTTCAAAAATATTGAAAAGATTGAAGAGTTCAAAAAAAAGATAAAAGCATGGCTAAAACAAGTCGATGCAGATAAATTAGAAGGAGTATTGAAAACTTCGCAGCAATTAAAAAATAGAAAATAAATAAGTATAAACCAGTCCGCTTCAGCACAGGAACCCATAGTGAGGAGGACTAAGAACAAAAATATCAACAATTTCATTATACATATATATTATTATATTAAACATGTACAAATTGTATCTAAATAGTACCTAATAAAAAAAAATATGTATATATCAAAATATTTATACCCGAGGACGGATGCAAAAGATTAGACTAGATTTCATTTTCATCATTTGACGAAAAACATAAACTATCTACCTCTAAGGCAGGCCGCAAGCAGTAAGAATATTGAAGCATGACATTTACGCAGACATATATTTAATATTTATTAATAAAATATTCATGTGATAGAATATTATGATTTATTAAAATATGAAAAATATGATAATAATTATGATAGGAATATTACGAGATACGTAGACTTTTTGGTTCGATTAATTTTCAAAATGCACGCTTTCGTAAATGTCATGCTTCAATTTTCTCACTGCGTGCCCCTCCTGTAAAGGCCAGCAGCTTGGTTTATAGCAGTAATCTTTCATTTAAAACATCGTTTTTTTCTAGATTTCCACCAATCACCAGTCCGTTTTTCTAAAAATTTATGATCTTTATGAAAGATAACAATATTCGATGTTAGCACAACCAACCCTGAAAGAGTTGAAATAAAATGTTATATTTTACTCATTGACGTATTATAAAATAGACACGTTATTCCCATACTAGCCGGCTTTCATATGTACCAAATATTGAATTCAAAGAGAGAACGAATCACATAATCAAGTAATCACGTAAAAATCAGGTAATTTGAAGTCACGGTGACTAAAATAACATACTCATTCTTAGAATAGTGTACGATACTCTGTTCCTTTTTCCCCGGGACTTTTTTCGGCGTAGTTTTCGTAGTCGACGTTTTGTTTCGGTCCGTTCGGTAACGAATGCAAATAAGGCAATTTTGTTTTTGACTTGTCACGATTTCACGCTTGTAACGTATCTACAGTTTATTATATCATTGATTTTATTACTTAAGTTTCGAGGGTAACGCAATCTCTCATCGATAGGTGCAGTATTACAGTGTCTACATTAAAACATATAGTTTTACATGGATAAGGTGAAAATACAAATAATGAATTGACAAGATATTTTATTATTAGGTAGGATTTGCTTTATATTTAAGTTTATACTTTATTTATACATAATACTTTTTTTATACTTTATACGATTACCTTTACTTTATACATTTATACTTTATTATCAGGTAGGATTTGCTTTATATTTAAACTTTATGTTTACGTTGCTTTATATTTAAAGAGTAACCCCACGATCGGTGATGATTGGCTTAGTGTGCGTTGTAGCCTGCTACAAAAAAAATAATTAAAAAAGTTCACAGATTCAAATTAGCTCACCGTAAAAAAGGGACTAATGCTAAAAACAATGATTTTCAAATATAAAATTTTAAAATAAAGAATTACTTAAAAATACTTTAAAAATAAAATATCATATAACACAGATCTCATGGACATAATATAAGAAATGCAAACGGAATAAGAATTCCAAAAAGAAAGAATAGAAATACACAAAACTGTTTGTATTACAAATATCTAAGGGAATACAAAAATCTACCAGAAAAAGTGAAAAAACAGAGAAATGTCCAAATGTTCAAGAAGAAATGTACTATAGATCTCACATCATAGAAAACAATATATTTATTATATAAAAGTGAACATATGTATTCCTTCAACCCAGGGAAAGAAGAAAATGTTCAATCTCCGCGACTAACAAAAACTCTTCCCGGTTTGACCAGCTGGAATTCAAAACGACCGATTCTTAAATCGTCCGAGACGAGGAATGAAAACACGAAATGAATCTATAATTCAGGCGACAAAAGGAGAATTCTTCGAGTAAACATCCTTATCAAAGAATATACGAAAATATAAAATTACATGCAGCCACGATGAAAACATGTTTCGAAAGAGCGCTATTTCTCTGAAAATTTTCCTTTTTGTCCCGTACTTTTATTTTTCAAGAACAAAACAAAAAATTATATCTTTACATGTTTTCAAATATTTATTTTCTCATTTCAATATTTTTAAATAATACATTATCGAGTTCTTACTCGCACGAAATAATAAATAAAACACATCATTTTTATTAATCCATAGACAAATATATACACATATGAAACCATTTTTAATTTTAAGACATTTTAAATATTAGGTCCTTACATATGAAATTGGCGTTTAGTATGGGAGGAACATAAAGCCGATTTTTTTTTATTATAATATATTTATGTAATCAAAGTATGTACCATTGCTATCTATGCACTTTTGCCATCTCATAGGTAATTCATCGATCCCTTTACTAAAAAAACCATTCGGACGGGAATCAATAAAATCTTTGAAGGCGGTTTGGACTGCCCCATCGGAGTTGAATTTTTTTTCTTTGCAAGAAGTTATCCAAATTTCGAAAATAATGGTAATCTGTTGGGGCAAGGTCCGGAGAGTACGGTGGATGTCTTAGACATTCCAATTGAAGCTCCTCTAATTTGGTAGCCGTCTGTTGTGCAGTATGTGGTCTAGCGTTATCATGAAGCAGCAGTGGCCTAGAGCGATTAACCAGCCTCGGTTGTTTAGCAGCTAGCTTTTCCATCATGGTTTGCAGTTGCTGACAATAGACATCTGCCGTAATCGTCTGGCCAGATTTAAGAAAGCTGTAGTGAACGACACCAGCACTAGTCCACCAAACGCTCACACGTCACTTTTTTGGAGTCAATTTTCGCTTGGGGCATGGTTTGGCTGGTTCGGCAGGGTTCAGCCATTGCGATGAGCGCTTCCGATTATCGTACAGGATCCACTTTTCATCACAGGTAATGATTCGATTTAAAATCCCTTCATTATTGTGCCGTTGAGTAATGCAACGCAGCAGTCAACGCGCGTTTGTTGATTTGCTTCACTCAATTCGTGAGGTACCCACCTTTCAAGCTTTTTCACCTTACCAATTTTCTTCAAGTGGATTAAAACAGTTTTATCATTAACACCGCAGCCTGCAGCTAACTCGGATGTGGTTTGCGATGGATCCGCTTCCACAATAGCCTTCAATTCTTCATTATCAACTTTGGTCTCCGGCCGTCCACGGGGCTTGTTCTGCAGGTCGAAATTTCCAGAACGAAAACGTTGGAACCAAAAACGCACTGTGTTTTCTTTTACGGCACCGTCGCACATACACATCATTAATCCTTCGAGCCGTTTCTGCAGCACTGGTGCCACGGTGGAACTCGTATTCGTAAATAACGCGATATTTCAAGTTTTTCATTTTGTAAACTGAGTGACGCAAAGAAAAAAACAATTGAGGAAAAACAAATGAATTATAATTTTCAAAACACAAATACATGAGTAAATAGCTGTATAAATTTGGATTTGGAATTCCTAACCAAAGAGAAGATATTTGAGATCAAATTTGCCAGTACGGCAAAACGCCAATTTCATATGTAAGGACCTAATATATATTGCCAAATCATTCGATCGACATTTTGGAAGAAACAAAATGCATGGTTAATATTAGTTGTTGATAAAATTGTATTAATTAAACTGTGTAGTTAAAATGTAAATATCGTAGAAAACAGAACACACACCGCATGTAGAATTCATATTTTCATGTAAACCATTTTTTTAAACGTGAATATTTCTTCTTCAAAAAGAGCAAACCGATTTTGTGGTGAAATTATCTGACAGCAGAAATTAATTTATTTCTCTTTTTGAAAAATAAATTTGAAAATATTTCAGACAGAAGAGGAAATTGACACTTCACTCCAATGTGTCAAGTTCTCTTTTAAATTTTCCTCCGCGTATCATATAGAAGGACTTTGGGATATTATACATATATAAGTTAATTGAACACAGAACTAGTCAATAATATTTTATTAGATTCCTGAAAATGTAAAATTTTATGAATCGAAATTGTAACATTTTATGAAATAGTTATGGAGATAAGCCATTTTCAAAGTGCGCACTTTTTTCAATATTTCTAAAATATCTTTTGTAAAACGTTGACATATCTTTAGAGTATTTTATATCGAATTTTATAAATTCATAAGCTCATTTCAAATATGATGATTTATTTATTAAGGAATATTAACAGTTTTTAAACATATAATGTAAAAGCATAGTGTTCATTTCATAGACCAATTAAAAAGATTCACAGATGTTAAACTCCGGTCCGAATTTCTATAAAACATGAATTTATCTACTTAAAAACATTGTGGATTAGTTGTGTTATATCTGTAAATCAAAATATTCAACAAAATATTAACACAAAACTAAAAACTTATAGTCACAGTCTCGCATATTTCTCTTCAAAAATGAAATTCTGGCTCCATGAAAAGGTAAGAAAGCATGCACAAAACCTTTTAAAAACCAAGATAAAAGAAAAATTTGAAAAATACTCGTAACTATATGAACATATATTTTAATCTTTTTAACTACTTTTATATATTTTCTTTTATTCACTATCCAATTTACATCATTTTCTTAATGCCTATAATATAGAATTAACACTATCAAATTTGTTAATGATTAATTATTATTATTACTTTATTTTTTATTGGTACTAAGATATATGAATATAATAAATAATAACTGCTTTGTATAAATATTCTTGCATATATACTGTACCTACCTACTGGAAGAGCACTGTCGCACAGTATAGTAAAGCATACAGTATTATATCTTCATACAAACAGCCGAAACGACTCCCTTCGAAATCTCGGTATACTTCGGACTGCTCAGTCGCCGCAGGGCTGCAGTAGCGTGCGGATGCAAGCAGTGTGAGACGCTGCCACGCATACATTTACGTCAATTTATGGCACCCCAAACCATAAAGAGTCAGTCAATGAGCAGCCCTGGTGCGTGTTTAACCAAGTTTAAGTACCAAGCGGCCGTAGGTATTTATTTCGAGGGCACTGCCAAGATAACATACTGTATGTATTTATTATACTATGACTGTCGGCTATAAAACAGTAAAATACTAGGGTAGCAGGAAGGGCACCATATTAATGTATTGTTTACTTTGCTGCCAAGACCCTCAGCAACAATGAAACATGGTTATATATTTTTGTAAACACTATGAAATGTTGTCTATAAATGTAAAATAAATAAATAAATAAAAATCTATATTTTTAAACGACCACAAAAAAATACGAAAATAAAATTATGTTGTAACAAAATGTTTAAAATTGTATTTACCTTTTTCAATTACGGTCAAACGATAATATTATTTATACCGAGCACAGATGTAATATAATTAATTCACAGATAATAAAAATCAGTGACTATTTGGAAAAGAAAGCAACGTCTAGAATGTCTGCCATACCAATGTTCTTCATAAAAAATAACATTGTAATAAAAGGGGATCTTCAGGAATGCTGCGGTTAATTTGCTCAAAGTTCTGTCAACAACTGCGGTGAAACAATTTTTAATAATTGAGATGAATATGAAAATAACTCCTGGAAGGACTCCCTAAAACGAATAGTGAAAAATAACCCAATATCGTTTGTATAAAATTGGGTATTTTCCAAAGTAAAAATAAAAATTATATTTAAATGTAAACAGTTTGATACTTAGCTGTTGGATATTGAGTGCAAAAAGTTCCAACATACAATAAAAAATTTCGTTCATGTACAAAGACCACCAAAATATATAGACATGAACTATGAAATATAAATTTCTTGGTTCCACGGTTGCTTCCAATACGTTTGACTTATTTAAAGAAAATACAACTATCTTGTAAATTTAAAAAAAAACGTGAAAGGGTCACACTTATTACTCTTAAAAAGTATAATGCCTTGTCTTCTTAGTAAGTAAGTCGCGCTTTGTTACAAGAACATGTTTTTACTTGAAAAGACACAATTGACTAAAAATCAAAAGATTTTGATTTTTAATTTTTAAGTATCCTGATGAAGGGATCGTTGGTCCCGAAACATGTTGGTATATTCAATAAATAAGTGGTGAAAACAAAGTACATAGTTATCCCTTATAATAATTTCGTTGTATGTCCGTCTGTAGTAAATTATTTATAGTACCTACCTACCTAATTTATTTATTCTTATTTTTTTGATTCTTTTTTCTTTTCTTTTTTCTCTTTTTAAATTTAAAAAAAATTAAATTAAACTTTTTTTTTCCTTTTTTTTATAAATAAATAGGAACCGACATGTAAAAGTACGGTCATTTTTGACGGGTTACAGCTAGTATTTTTATTAATTTAATTAATATTTTCACCACAAAATCATTTTGTTATTATTTAAGAATATATTTCTAACATTAATATACGAGTATATTATAGATGACTCACATAGACGAAGCTATTTTTTACATGGCAGAGTAAGTATGGAAGTCTTTTTGGGTGTTCATAGGGTTGGCTGAGTTTACACAATGTAACGTTCACCAATTTTACCTATGATACGTTAAATTGTAAAGCGATTACTCAAGCCTTTTATTTTACCTATGATACGTTAAATTGTAAAGCGATTACTCAAGCCAGCCGCACGATAGATCATAAGCCCTGTGAACATCCAAAAAGATAAAATTCGGTATTGTGTTGGTTTTTTGAACATACTCAAAATACATTGAGTATATTTTAATTTCAACGGACGTAGGCTTGTTGAATTCTTTGATCAGAATTTCTTAGGACGTAGGATTGATGAATGCTTTAATCAAAATTTCTTAGGATGTAGGATTGTTGAATGATTTAATCAAAATTTCATAAGATGTAGAATTGTTGAATGCTTTAATCAGAAAAGTGTGAGACGTCATTACTGGTTTTTTCATCATTTATATAGTTAGCCATTGTCTTTGGTACAGTGAGGATATTTATACTATGAAGTAAGAGTATTGTAAAAGTCTTCAATTGGAAAAAAAATGACCCCTTACATACGAAAATGAGCCAATAATCCCTGGAAAACAGGTTTATTTATTCACTTGAATAAACAGCCAAAAGGAAAAGGTTAGAACGGGTCCACAAGTCAGCCGTGAGGAAAGTCCACGTCGCTAAATCGAAACCAGAAGATGAAAACTATCAAGGAAAATACAATTGTACTAGTTGAATTCAAACAAAGAAATAATGTGTGTTAAGACACAGAATATCTCGTAGTTAGTAGCAAAAAGTAAGGGACAGTCTTCCACATTCAATTTGGAAAAGAAAATATTGTTTATAATTTGGGTGAAATATCGATAGTTAAGGAGATAAATGACATCAAAATTTGCATTTTTTTTTAAATAATTGTGACTTACTTTTTATAAAACTTATCACTACATCATAACCGTCACTACAATAAATAATACGGAATATCAACAATTAATTCCCTTTAATAAAAGACAAATTTGAAAAAAAAAGTAAGATTTTAATCATTTTGTTTTACTTATATTAAAGCGAAAGAATTTTTAATATTCCATTTAAGTTACTGCGGAGATGGTCCAACGTATTACAGAAAATAAGTCAGAAATATTGAGAAAAAAAATATAAACATTAATGTTGTTTTTATTTTTGTTTTTGCTACTAGCTATGAGACACCTTGTATATTCGAGAAAACAATTATTGAGTGGATTTTGTCGGTTTGGAATCAGAGGGATAATTATTTATTAGATAAATAACAAATTATTTAAAAAATATATTTATCTTACTATGTCACATTTGATAATGCGCGGATGTTCTTATGGTGAAATTGTGAACGTTGCATTGTTGTTATAAAAAAATAACTTAATCTGGCTTACGCAGGTCATAAGCCCTGTGGCTAACCTATAAAAACTTCCATACACGTTTCTCAGATACATAGGTTCAACTCTGTGAGACTTATATAATTTATCCTAAGTATATTGACAGCAAAATTAATTTGCATTTCCCACGATTTCGATTTCAAATCACGAAATTCATATTTATTTTCGTTTTATACAATTTAAATAAAATTGTACACAAAGGTGTTAATTACATATCATATATTTGAATAACAGAATTTGAATGAGAATATTAACGCTTGCCCACTTTTAATAGACAATTTAATTCAAATATAAATATAATGAGTGCCCATTATTTAATATGAATGTACCTATTCCAATCAAAAACAGTCCGCGGATTCAATTAGCGTTTCTCAACTCAAAGTGAATTCATCGGGATTTTACAAAAAGGATCATTGACAATGAGCTGGCTATTAAATTTCATGCGATATATCAAAAAGCCGATTTAAAATATGATCAGTCATTGTATGGTTTTCAGAATAAAGTACACATGCAATATTTTGAACGGAAAAAGCGTATTGAATAAAACATAGGTACTCCATATAAACGTGCGTTTGTTCGTATTATGCATACAAAAACGCAATTATGAAATAATAACACAAGCATATTATACGGATATACTAGGTAGGTACTAACTAACTGGAATAAGCGAGCACTGGATACTTTTGAAAGGTAAATTTTGAGGCGAACCTTTTCAGGTTCCAAAAAATGGACTTTGGTGCAGACGTTACAATAATGAGCGCTATACACTGTTTAAGGAGCTAAACGTCAAAAAAATTATAAAACTGGGAAGACTTCGATGGCTGGGTCATGTGGAGAGAATGACCGAGCATCAAGCAAGTCCCTGCTGAACTCAAGGCCAATAGGGCGAAGGAGCTTAGGAAGGTCGAAATTAAGATGGAGTGACAACGTCCTCAAAGACATTTCTACCTTGGAGCTTCTGAACTGGAGAGAGCTGGTACTAAACCGAGATGAGTGGAGGAAGACTCTTGAGGAGGCCAAGACCCACCAGGGGTTGTAGAGCCAAGAATGATGATGATATTATATAGCATATTATCCAGTCTGTACTAAAATATGGTGCAGATTCCTTTGTACATGAAATATACAAAGGAATATAAACAAGGTATCAACGTTAAAAGTTCTTAATATTTTAATTTCATTGTCCATTATAAAAATGGCATATGGCATATCCTCTTGGCAACCCCGGAGGGAAGACGGCCGGTGGGTCGACCTAGATTAAGCTGGGAGAGACAACAAAAAAATGTATTTGAAAACAGAATGGGTGTGGACTGGTTGACTCGAGCAGAAGCAGCGTAAGACAGGAGATCATGGAAGCACCTTGTCAAGTCTTTGGGCCCCCAACTCTACTAGGACAAGGGGAAGAAGATGATGATGATGATTATAAATATGAAAAAATACACAAAGCTGTTGGTGGAATTGTGTTAGTTGGTGTACATAGTAACACATAACATAGATCATCTGTAACCTTAAGAGTTCTGACAACAAATTCTGAAGCCAGCCTCTACATGTACTGCAGGAAGGGTGCTAGAGTCAAACAGCCATTATTAGAAGACTGTGTTTAATGAACAGGCATGTGCGGTTGCAGGCTCAAAAGCATGGAACTCTCTTCCCTCCCCAATATGTAACAGTGCATCAGAGACATTATAAAAAAGACTGTAAACCCATCTCTTCAAAAGAGTATATCTTTAAGATCGGGAACAACATTGGAATTGCCAAGACGAATAGAAATTAGCTGGGCTGCTTTAGGCAAACTAAAAAACATTTTTGGAAAGAAAGAGAAACCAATTATTCGAAAAAGAAAAAACTTTGAATCGTGCATATTGCCAGTAATGACTAACAGAGTGCAAACGATGACAATTACATAGAAAATGTAGAAAAGCTCAAATGCACGCAACGATCCATGGAAAGATCAATGCTTGGTATAAACCTAAGAGATACAATAAGAAGTAATGAAATTAGGCATAGAATTTAAGTAGTGGATACCACGGATCATGTAGCGAAATTAAAATGGCAATGGGCAAGGGAAGGATGCAAAGCAGGATGCCACAAGATAGACTCCGAGAGTTCCGAAGTGGAGACCTTCGGAGAGTAAGAAAAAGGAAGGTTGGAAGACCTCAAAAGATATGGGCCGATGGTATAGCAGCTGTGGGGAGGAAGAAATGGCAAAAGAAGCTAAATACATATATACAGCGTGGAGTCAGAAAAGCTTAGGAAAAACCAGAAGAAGATTCGATTTTAAATGCAAGACAAAATAATTGTTGTGTAACGCACTCTTGAAATTATTACGAAAATAGCGCTACATAATTTATCCATTATTATTATGATAATAATTATAAAACAACAGACAATCCAATAACACGGATCGAGTTATAACATCCCGTACCCATTAGGGGTCGTCTGACTGATTAATTCATACAGCGTTAATGATATTCGAAAACTTGCGGGGGTTTGTGGGTACACCGCCCGACCATTAGGGCGCCTTGAGAAAACATCCCCCGACTCTCCGAAAACAGAACCACCTTGAGAACATCCCTCCACCCGCCCCGCCGCCCACTGCCGCTTCAGTAAGTCGTCTAGCTGGCGCCGTTCACTGCCGAAGAGACGTTTATCTTCCGAGAAGATTATGTGATCGCGCTTTGGGGGTAGTAATAAAATACGGAAACATTATTAAAAAATGTTTCAATTACTACGCATTGAAAATATGTACATTCCCTTTTTCGCGATGGTAACGAAATCGACGCAGAACTTAATTTTTATTTTATTGTATTTAGGAAATCAACTTACTTATAGTATGCTGAAAAATATGAGAAAATACAAGAAAATTGAGCAAATTCCTCTGAATTGCTATGGACTAGTGATACATTTTTAAGAAACAGATCATATTACACAAACATACATATTACACAAAACACATTACAGATACATATTACAGGTCGATAGATATTTCTGTTATGACATTAGAGTAATAATTTCAGAATAATAATTTCCGAAACGGTCTGGACGTTTTAGGATGTTTCCGAAAGAACTTGAAATCGGTAGAATATTCGGAAGTATACGAGAAGATTCAAGAAAGAACGTTCTCGTTATGAGTGGCGACACGAATGTGATCCATAAAAACCCCGCAATAGATAAAGTGCGACGAATATAAAATGCACCAGAGACCAGTGAAATATTCTTGTGCGACGAATATAAAGAGTACCACAGACGGTTGGAAAATAGTAACGCAAATTGTGCAACAGTGTTTCAGCTAATGTTTAAGTCAAGTCATTTGGTTTCATAATAACTTAGAATGACGAGTGTTTTATTTCGTTCCTCATCGTGGCGAACCCTCGACTACATTATCACGCAAGTATGGAGTGCGTGGGTCCCAATGTCACCAATATCAATGTAACGCAATCTATCGTACGAAATTTAACGGTATGAAAATAATGTAGTAAGATTAAAAAGGTAACATCGAGTGAAGTAAAAAAGGAAAATAAAAAGTTTAACAGTTCATTAAATTCCAGAAGGGCTGGATTGCGAAGGGGAAGGAAGACGGAATCGGAAAAAACATAAGGACGCTAGATCAATATGGCGCGATTGATTTTTCGTACCAAACTCTTGTATCACAGCTAACTGAATGGCATAAAATATGCATGTAATAATCACAAGAGAAATTCAAATATTATTCGTGGGTTGAAGAATCAAATAGAACGTTATATCGAGAATGACTTGAGTAAATTCAAAAGTTACTTATATGAAAGGCCTCCCTTGAGTATTTTAAATATTCAGTATGTTCAGTATATGTGAAGAAAGTGTAAGGGAATGATATGACACTTGTGAGAATCTAACCTTAGGTAACAGAAAGCGATCGGAGTACATCTGGGAAGAAACAAAACTGGGTGATAAACATATGTATCTGGGAATAATGATATTCATTAGGGTTGGTTTTTGTAACAAGCAAACGAGGCGGCACGAGATGAAATGATATTCAAATTGAAGGGCCTTATTACACATAGTTGGCAAGAGACAGAATATCAAAATAACCCTTATGTTCCGTAATTAATGAAAACATTTTTAGTATGCTCAGTTAAATAGCGAAATTGTTTTGCACTCGATTGATCACGTAATGCATTTCACATAAGTGTCTTTAGTTTTAAGAACAATTTTTATGGCGATTGTCTAGCAATGTGAGCGAACTTCACCACTTTTTCTCTCATAGATTTATTATATTTTAATAATATTCTCAAATATTTCTTAACTCGTATATATGACAAAATAAAACATATTTACATCTCGGTTTGTTAATTATATGTTATCTAATTCTAATTAATTTTACGTTATCTAATTTGAATCAATTTTTATATATCTAATTTTAATCCTGGTTTTACCGATAACTTCAGGCTAATTTATTAAATGTAATGGAAAAGTTTATTTATTCACTTTTAAAGTTACCACACAATGCATTTGTAATAAAGTGTAGCATATTTCTATAAATATAAAACGTATAAAGAAATTATTATAAAACTCCGACTAAAATACAGAACGGAAGCCCCGTAAGGCGCCTGAAAAGCGGCATTCGGGAGGTAAGTTTCATTTCGATGACGCCGGCTGTTTTGATTCGCCAATTGAATTTTAAATGGTGCAGAACTAAGAGGCTAAGTGCCAACGGGCGGGAGTTGATTCAGAAAGCGTTGAGCAAATTTGGAGCACAGCTCGATGGATTCACGGCCCAATTAGAAGGAGCCTAATGGAATATGGAGATTTTAGAGGCGTCAAGAACAGTGGAAGAAACTTCGATATCGATCGCACTAGTCATCAATATTCTAACTATTTTAAAAATTAATCTGAATGCCTGTACTGCGAGACTTACTACTACAAAACCATCACTTACTTGCTGGTCTCCTGCAATGAGACTCAAATCCTCGACCCCTGGTTTACTAAGCGAGTATCTTAATCACTTGACCAACAAGCGTGTCGAATTTTTAATTATATTAATATACCTATTTTTGCATGAAAACGCATAGTATTTTTAGGCATTTTTGAGTGCTTGTTTTTAGTATTAGGGGCATATGTTCGTAAATTTGATCAACACTCAACACTTATTCATTCTTTAATAAGGCATCCAGACCTCCACGACAGCGCCGCTTGCTTTAGAGAGTCGGTGCTGTGCTGCAGCCTCAGCTTAAGACCAGCAACATGATGTCTCAGTACACATGATTCATCATTCAATATCATGTGGTTACTACCCAGAACAAACTGCAAAGTATGTTAAGTTCGCTTTGTGCAACACCTTGCTCCGATATTTTTCTAAGACAAATCAGCAGTAGTCTTCGTATATTTTTTCCTTCTCTTTGCAGTCATTTCAAATTTCGGACAATTAAGTAATTGGTCATAAATCTGTACCATAAATGGGCAAGGTAATGTAGTGATCGTGATTATAAATAAAAATATATGCATATTAGATTTTGGTAGCTGTACGATGACGGATGGAATTGCCACCACCGCACGAAGGTCGGAGTTAAGAAAGAAATATTTTCCATTTTTAATCTTCGCCGATGAAGATTGATCCAGACACCCAACAACATACACTCCAACAACTAGCTACGTACATAACTAGCTAGTACTTACAGAGTTCCTCCTATTTCTTGGGTGCAGTGCTACGCGTGTGGATATCGAGTGAGCACCCTCTCTTCAATTTTCCCGGCTTCGTCGAATTCGTAACAGATCGATCTGTCTATTCCGAAAGGCTATTTTGAGCTGGGATACGTCGGATATCGTAATCACACGAAAATAATGTCAATTCTCAATAGAAAAGACACCGGCACACTTCGCTTTCTAGCTGTCAACTGGTCGAATTTAATTAAGTTTTAAATCCTGGCTAGCGATTGGCATAGAACATGTCGGATGTCAGTTTCGACCAATACTGCGTGTATGTGACCTCTCTGGCCGACGTTTCGGATCCCATTGCAGGGTCCATCATCAAGGCTGATATGCTGATGTGATGATCACATCAGTCCTGATGTCGGCCAGAGAGGTCACATATACATGGCAGAATATCCCAGAAATCTATACAAATAAGTTTCTGAACGACCGTGAAAACCTGAGAACATTTTTAATCACTTCATCATTTCGCGGCCGGCGGTCACATTTTTATCTTATCAATCTTTTTGCACGCGCTAGTTAAGGGTTGAATCCCTCGTCTTCATTGCCTCTTCGTATAAATTTGGGGCCGGCTCTTTCAACACATACATGTGTTTGGAAATTGGAACTCATATATGTGGGTTTCACGCCACCTGACGCCAAGACAGTGCCCTTCCTGGAATCATCGACCTATACGCTTGTGGTTCTCCTCCTTCCTTCCTTTCTGCCCACTCCTGCCCAAGTGAAGAGCGCTATCTGAGCCGTCTGTTTCGAATATGTCAAAGAAACCCTCCCATGAGGGTTTGTTGACGAAGTTTCCTTTTCGGAAAAATATTTTTACAAATAATAATAATATGGTTGCTAGGTAAACCAATATTCCGGTAACCAAACGGTTGTGGGTTTGAGCCATGTTTCGAAAAATCAGAGCTATGGAATAGTTTAAAAATCTTTATTAAAAGACTTTACCTTACAGAGGGATTCTGACTCTGAGCGATTATATACAAAATAGAAAATTATATTACACATGAAAAATATATATTTTCTTAAAAAAACACGATTATATTTAAATGTACTAAAAAGGAAAAAATACATTTTCGGCCAAAAAATTTTGCTTCATTCTCCAAATAAAAGAGTGGGCGCTTTATCTTCATCAACAATAGAATTCATTGCTGTATGAATTACCTACGATATATGCATTTTCGATTGATTAACACAGAATATATATATATTTTTTTTTAATTGTGAAGTACTACATCAATATCGTGAGGCAGACTTGTGAAGCATATACATACGTTGCTGTATGAATTACCTACGAAACAAACATTATCGATTGATTAAAATACAATATTTATATTTTTATAATTGTATAGTTACCAAATACCAAATGTTTATTCTTTGAAAAAATTGGTTTGACGTAAATACAAATCTAATTTTTTATAAATATGATAAATAGATTATCAAGTATACACAAAATCTCTGAAAGCTTTGATAAATCCTGTTATATAGAGGTATCAATGGAATAAATTTGCTAATGAAATCAATGAAATACTCGAAATATCAATGAAAAAGTATTGTTTTATTTGGAAGTATTATTTTGAAGTCAACGAGTGCTTCAAATTTTAAATATCTGAAGTGAAAAACCGATGATGCGGGTATGACACAAATCCTCTGCTATTTTATCCTAAGGCCACTCTATATGGGGACAAATTTACTCAGGATACATATTTGTAATACCGTCTTGCTTGACACATAGACCCAATCACATAAAGGTTCGAAGTCACTCAACATTTAGGTAAAAAAGTCGCACACTGAGACATTTATTTTAAAGATAGAGATATGAATACGTGTTGTTACTATTTTAAAACTAAGCTAAACGCTTGTGCTATGCAAATAGGGCTATCTTGCTGGTGTCCTGGAATGGGGTTCGAACCACCCGATGACTAGATCACTACTCCAACAAGCTACCCTATACTATATTACATTACATTATTCCATTCAAAAAATATTTAAAAATTCATCAAATAGGATTCTTAATACAATTGAGCACTTAAAAAATGAAAAAAAATCTACGAGACAAACTGTTTCTGTGATTGTCCCCCGGCTATATAAATATTTTATATATTTTTTTACAATAGCTTAAATTTGAAAAGGGGTAACTATTTTTTTAATAAGATTAATTACTAGTAATTGAATTGATGGTACCTACAAATTATAAAGTATTCTATCAGATGTTGATATAAGTAGTGTCCGTTTTTTTTATCAAATTTTTAAAACAACTTCGTTTGAAATAAAGTTTTGTGTTATATGAGATTTTCTGTTTGCTTTTATTTAATTATTTAATTTTAAATTATGTTTTAATTACAGTAATTAGGTCAAGTAAACAAAAATAAGCACTTTTGATACCTCCTTATTATCGAATACAGAATTCTTCGAGTAAAAACCAGATGGTTTGGAATAATATATTATTCATTATATTTTTATATGGTGAAACGGCATTACAGTCTGCTATGGAAGTAGGTAAAATAACAGAACATTTCACATCAACAACTTCTGGAGGCGTCGATTATCGATTGCCGTATAATAAGTATACGTGAAATTAACATACAAGATACACATAATACACCAAAGCATGACGAAAATTAACGCAGATTAACACAGACTCAGTTTTGGTGACAAATTTTAATTGGGTACCCGCGGCACGTATTAACATTCCATCTTAAAATTTTCGTACGCTTAATACGTCACGCAAGATGAGGGTAGTTATCGGCTCGAGCTTGAAGCGCAGACAATCAATTACCGATCGCGCCCGAAACCGCAGCAGCCGAACAATTTCCATCCTCGCTGCTCCCTTGCAGCCGGGCCGGCGAGCAGGCGCCAAACCGCATCTGCGACGTCACATCCTCTCTTGTCTAAGTTTAATTATTCACCAGCGCGGGCGGGGCTCCGGGAGGGGAGGGGGGGGGGCGGACCGCTGTAGGAATAGCCCTCGACGGAGAATATCACACGAGGCATATTTCTCTGCAGCAGACGAGTGGCGGGCGAAATCATATGGAGAGAATAGTACCTACTTTATGTACATACACAGAGGGGCCAAAAAAGTTGTACACGCCTCAACCAAATAAATTTTTATTTATTTATTTTCATTTTTCTATTTTTTTTATTCGTTTTACAATTTATATACATCATTTAACATTTCAAATATGGGAAATATTCATTTTACTGTCTCAATGAGAGTAGTCTCAAAAGACTGGTGTATAGAGAGGCAGTACAGGTTTTATTTATTTAATTTATCTTCATCTTGTTATATGATGTAGGAGATGGAGCCGCTCATCTCACTAGGAAGAACCTGTGCCGAGATGAGCAGCTGAACAATATAGTGAGAACAAAAAATAATAAAGATAAACAACAAAATACTACATAAATGTAAGATTTATTAATTAATTAATTGAGTATATAAATATAAAATGTGGATAATAAGAACAGTATATATTGTATAATACAAAAGCAATAAAGAAAGTAAAGTAATATATAAAAAATCATATGCATAGATAGTAACAAAATATATATATAATAGCACAGTTAAAAAGTATATTTATATATATGAAGGTATAAAAAAACATTTTCATGATTATATTAAGTGTCTAGTAGGTGTTTGTATATATCGTCGCTGTATATATAATTAAGCCTGTGTGCCGTTTTGGTACATTCTGAGATAAACGAATGAAACTGTTTTAAAAAATAATTGCACAGACTAGATTTATAAAAAATATTTTAAATAATTACTAGGCAGACTTTTCACATGAACGGCAATGTTTTTATTAGTATATGTATCTCCATTATTTAAATGAAAAATTGACAAATTAATTCGTTCATCTCAGAATGTACTAAACGGCACATTGGATTTGTTATATATACAGCGATGATATGTTTTTTAGTTTCAATAATAATTTTTTTCTGATCTGTTATTTTTCTGATCGTTTGGGGGAGATTACTGAAGAATTTAATACCAAGAAAACTAAAATTATATAGGGTTGTGGTAAAATTAAATTTTCGTATGTTAAGTGTATCTCTAAATCTGGTAGATCGAAAATCGCTTGTGTTTAATGTATTAAATCCTATATTAAAGTTAAAATATTAATCAAATTTGTTTATATAACCACTTGAGTTAATATATTTATCTAACCGGTGGCAGAAACAAAAATTTCCTTCAGAATATTTTTGAGTTTGTTCAAATCTTTCAGAACGGTAGTACTGAATTTCTTGTCACAGAGACATCATTAATCAATTAATGTATGGATGTCTCACAGAGACGAAACTGTATTTTATTATTATTATGGGAAAGTAGGTATAGAAGTCATTTGTGGTATACATAGGACTTACGACCGATCGTATGGTAGGCTTAGGTGATCACTTTACACATATGTAACGTTCGCCATTTCCACCATGATAGAATATACCATGTCTTACTAATTTTTGAAAGTTGTATATATTTGGATTATATGATACACATTACGTACGTGTTGAAACAACCTATTATACCGGCCTGTGACAGCCATTTTCCTTCCCCCTAAATCCCCACAGATGTCGCTAATGATTTTTGATATCGTTAATGTCGATCAATGAGACTCCCAAGACAATTGATTTTTACGGAATTTATGAAGCAATATACTTTTTTGTGTAATGAAATTCTTTCCGAATTACTTACATTACACTAGGATACGCCAGAAATATTTATTATTTCAATTTTTATTAAATTCCCTTTTTTTACCAGTATTTTTCATTCGGAATATTTTTGAGTTTGTTCAAATCTTTCAGAACGGTAGTACTGGATTTCTTGTCACAGATATTATAATAGATTGTTACAACACGTACGTGATGTGTGTCATATAATCCAAATATTTACAACTTTCAAAAATTAATAAGACATGGTATATCATATCATGGTGGAAATGGCGAACGTTACATATGTGTAAAGTGATCACCTAAGCCTACCATACGATCGGTCATAAGTCCGATATACACCACAAATGACTTCTATCTACTTTCCCATAATAATAATAAAATACAGTTTCGTCTCTGTGAGACATTCATAATATACATTAATTGAAAAATTTTCTATGTCAGGAAGATAAAAACTAATCAAAAACATAAAATAATTAACATTTCAGAATATTTTGAGTATGTTAAATATTGTACATATGAAAAAAGGTGTGCAATATAAACAAAATATATACAACTTCCATACATTTGATACATGTGGTAATCTATCATGGGTGGAATTGATGAATGTAACGTACAACTATAATAAGCATTAAATAATACCCATTAAAATATGTTTACATTTTTTTGGTCACCCTCTGTATATAAGCACACTTCAAAATCATTAAAAGTGTTTGTCGGTTCGTTAAAGATACGTAAATTGTTTGTAGTGTAATATGTTACGAGCGATGGTTATATGATTAATATTGATAAGTACCGCTCATGCTTCTCCTGTCCTGATTGCACGCCGCTGAGACAAAGATATTGTTCAAACAGTTCAACGGTTTACAGAATATTATAATAATACGTTGAATCAAATCCTGGCGAGCTCCAAAGGCTGGGAGCGTCACGAATTGCTAATGAAAAATATGAATTAATTTATGCCGTAAACAACGATAGTAAAAAATATGTTTGCAATAGCTACGTCTATCAAATTTGAATGTATTTTTTTGTAGGCGCATGCAGTAAGAATTGAAGTACCTATGACTTATTTAAACATATATTAGGGAAAAAAATCTAAATTAAATATTTATCTGGCAGAGTATTATGAAATATTAAAATCTGAATTATATGTTAATTATTTTGATAGGAATATTATGAGATGTATGTATTATTTCGATTTCTATACAGAATATATGCCTTGAAAAAAATCGTATTGCTTGTTATCACTGCACGCCCCTGATTTTTTGATACAAGGATCAAGGATTTGATACAAAGATAAAGGTGACTTTTTCCTAAGCATATATTTTGAAAAGAAACCGAAATAAGAGATATATCTCGTAATACTCCTATCACAATAATTAACATATTTTCACATTTAACATTTCACAATATTCTGCCAGATAAACATTTAATTTCAATTATTTTTTTCCAAATATGTGTTTAAATAAAAGTCATGCTTCTTGTTCTCACTATACGCCAAGTCATGTTTCTGTTTTAAAAAGTAAGCAAATAAATTTGGCGGTGTCCGTTTTTGTGAAAGTGTAAGTAACAAAATCCCTTTTTTTGCTCAAAGAACTCTCATAACTTAACGGTCAGATATTTATCATCTGGGGACACACATTGGGTTTTTGTGCATTATTTTATTTTTTGTATGTGTAAAAGGTACTCCGGATTATATCCACCGCCCCACAGTCCGACAGATGGTACCACCACGTATCAACCCGCTCTAAGATAAATATTGTGAAATAGAAATTGTAAAAATTTTCTTAAAAAAAATCTTTTATGAAAACATCAGACAGAATATCAAATATTAGGAAACAAATATGATTAAAATATTATTTTATGCAGGGTCATATATATATATATTTTTTAAATAAAGACGCGAACACGGAATGCGTGTCGCATCAATATTCTTACTATTTTAAAACTAAAGTAAACGCTTGTGCTGTGAGAATAGGACTAACTTGATGATGTCCTGGAATGGGGATCGAACCACCGACCATCAGATCACCAGGCGAGCGTCATGACCATTAATAATACGTATATTTCATCTTAATAATCAACCTAAACATTTTTATGATAGTAAACATACCATCACGATAGTGTAAAACGACGGTAATTACACGTTATCGAAATCTCTCGAACATTCTACATGAATCTAGATTCAACTGAACTATTCTCGAAGAAACTGTAATTACTATAAACGTGGTGAAACCGGTCGAACATACTCGATGTATCGCAAAACCATTTTAAATAACTAATTTTGACAAGTGAACAGCGTGATTAAAAAAGGCGTCTTACCAAAGACAAGCGGTACATCTTTGTGTGCTCTGATTAAATTCGTGCTCAGTGAATTGATTTAATTAATACCATTTTACTTAACAGTGTTTCATTTACCTCCCACAGCCACGATCCAGTGACAAAACTATTGGCTGCTTCGCGGACACGGTAGCAATAATGCAAGAGTGTGATTTTAAACAATAACGTAATTACATACATAATTTAACATTTAATTTATCCCACGTCACTTAGTCACGTGTAATATGAAAATTGTCGAAATTATATTTACTAGCTGTGACGCATCAAAAATGGTGGTACTTTTACGTGTCGGTTCCCAGGGAATAAGTAATTATTAGTATTAAAAAAAAAAGAAAAAAACATACTAAAAAAATTACTATAAAAAAGTTACAGACAGACAGACACACGGACAGACAACGAAATTATTGTAATTCGGATAATAAAAACAATTTGTACAACACTGTATGGGACGTACGAGTCTATCGCGTTATTACTCATATTTAAATCACAATAAACATAATACGGGACTTTACAAATATGCCATCTCATCGAAAAATAAAATCATTTTTCATAGAATTAGACATTAGATTACACTTAATTTATTTGTCATTATCAGAACAATTAAGGGCGGAATCGTCGCTTTATAATTATTTATTAATGACGAATTAAGAACGAAAAGTCTGTAAATAGATTGAGATATTTATTATTGTGAGATTCCAAGGAAAAATCATTATTTATTAAGGGACATTATTTCCAATACTTACCTTCGTGGAAATAAATCACTCATTAGTAATACAATATATTTAGTACCATTGTTTCACTAATAAATAAATAAGGTATGTATTTCATTCATGAATTTCCGACTTTTAACCTTTACTAGCTACAACCCGTCAAAATTGACGTATCTACTTAAATCTATACTAATATATAAAGAGTTAAAGATTGTAAGTTTCGATGTATGAGGTAATCTCCGAAACTACTCATCCGATTTCAAAAATTATTTCACCAATATTTAGAATTGACTTTCTGGATGGACATAGATTAAATATATTATCCTGTTAAAATAAAAGGGCTTTTCGTGGTGACCTATTTAAAACTAAAGTCGACGAATAAATGGTAGAGCGATTCGTTTTTTACGAATGCTGCCTTAACGGTAAGAGATATTTAAATACTTGCTATTGAGAAGTTGAAGAACTCAACAAATTCTATAAAAGAGTCCACGAAGACATATATATTCTATATGATAAAGTTAATACACAAATTGATAAAATATGGCTAAAAGTCACTATAAATCTACACATGCGAAGCCGCGCGGGCACACCTAGTTATATATATTTCGGCAGCCAATTACGGGTACAAGTAGAGTTGCGTAGCGTTTTGATAACGTTAGTGTTAGATATTAAATAGTGAATTATGCTTTTTTTGCTTCTTATACCTCATTATTATATATTTTGATTGATGATTAATACCAATGTCATATGCGATATAATTAAGAATGCATTTATTATTTTTAATTTTCATTAATGAATGAACTGAAATATTAAAATAAATGTAAATATTTTTTTTTGTGCAAAATCTAATTCAGGTTAATTTATTAAAAAATCATACAGTCATTATTTTCATTTTTTTTATTAACAATTTTAGAAATTATACTAATTTAAAAAAAAAGAATGTAATCAGCTACTGGACAGGAAGTTACGGATGGACATTTGAAATTAGTAGTGTTATTGAGGACTAGGTGATTGACAACACATTAATGCAATTTAAGGTCTATACCAACTCTAAATTGACAATTTTGGAAGTACAAAGGTTAATACAATACGGACAATAACAATACTTTAGCAGTTTTTGTATCAGATGTACAAAGAGAAACATTGTATAAATTGAATTTTTTTTAAAAACCTATTTTATAATACACTAGCTAGCTAGTACAAAAGAATTCGGAGGAGTTCCTATTCTTCATTTACTTTTGAAAAGAAAATAATCTTTAGACGTCGTATGAAATGACAGTTACAGAGATAAACGACACACAAGTAATCTTTTTTTTAATAGTTTTGACATAATTTATGTAAAATGTTGAAATATTACTACAGTAACTTTAATGGAATATTAAAAATTCATATAGGTAACTGTAGAATTTTTTTTAAATTTCCTCAAAGTTTTTGTCATTTTATGTTATTTGTATTAAGGCAAATGAAATTTTAATAGGTTATTTAAGTTACTATAGTGACAGTCCAGCGTTTTACAGAAAATAAGTCAAAATTATTGAAAAAAAGTTCAAACTTTGATTTCGTTTATCTCGGTAACAGTCAATATTTCACCCAAAGTATAAAGAATATTTTCTATTTAACATTAAATGAAGAAGACTCATCCGAAGTTTTTGCTACTAGCCATGAGACACATGTATACTCTAGTACTGATTAACCATGGAGTTCAATAAATAGAGTTCTATATATAACTATCTAGTTCGCTCTTTTCGATCACATGTAAGTAACGAAGAATCTGAAAAGTTCTTTAACATACAGGCATCAACTCTTCGTAGAAATATAGTGCACTCTATAATGTTATTTAAAATCATACACAACTTAGTTGATACCCCTGATCTTCTTCAACGTTTCGTTTCATCACAAATCCCAAAGCGAAACAGTAGGCTTGTGTATGTGCACCTACTGTGCATCTCCCTCTTCGCATGACCAACTCTAAACAAAACCCATTCATCTACAGATCCACAAATTCATTTTACTTAAATTACAACCACATTAATATTTTTAACTCATTCGGGATATAAAATGAAAATTAATTTCACAATCGCACCCAAACTAGTTCACCTAATTTATGTTCACATATATTCCCATACTTCGTTCCTTCATCCTAAGCCTACATCCCACTCCACCCTTCCCACACCCCAACACATTTTGTAATCAAAAAATATCTCATATCGTCACACATTGCAAATCATTAACAATCATCGGTGGAAAGTTTATAATTGGCATATTTTACTATTTTTCATCTTATGTACGTTAATTTTAAGATTTGCCGTTAACTTTTCTTAAAATATAAAAATAAATAATTGAATACGTATGTTTTCAAAATAATTAAATATCTTGTTGTATGTGGATATTTTTTTCTATCTACGAAAACATTAAAAAAAAAAAAAGAGTCCGTATTTAAATATGATATCTGATCGTATTTAAATATATTAAATATGGGATTTTACAAATATGCCATCTCACCTAAAAATAAAATCATTTTGCATTAGACTCTTTAAACTTCTTCAAAAAGAGCAAAATTATTTTGTGGTGACATTATTAATATAATGAATAAAAAAGAACTTTTGTATTGAACACCACTTTTGTATTGAAAAATATCAACATGTTTTAGAGTCCATGATTGTCTATACTTCGATTTTTAGAATACATTGTATCCATGGGCTCTGAAACATGTTGATATTTTTCAATACAAAAATTGTGAAAACAAAGTTCATTTTTATTAATTATACGAATCTTTAAAATTATGCTCACGCTCGTAGTCTGTCGTGTATACCATTAAGAGGTATTTTCAATGTCAGACAGCTGAACAAACAGAAGACGCTTTATGGTGTATGATGTATTCTAGGCTAGACGAATATAATACGATATTCTACCACCCACAGGACTCATTAACAATGCAAGGCTGTTCTTAGCGTTAACACAGCACGCGGATTCAGGCGCCTTCACTTTGAAGAGATTAAATTGTTAAGTTCCGTCTGAGTCCCGTTAAAACCACGTATTCGCTTAATATCGCACTTATCAAAAGAGAGGCCGTACTCTAAACATTCACCGTTTCTCATGCAAGGACTTGAAATAATAATATCTGACTCGCGTAGGAGCTCAACGTGGCGCCTGCTTTCGATATTTTAGCAGAAATAAACAGCAGAAGGGTGAATGTCATTAGTTCGAAATAATCAGAAGTGATTAATATATACATAAAATACTAATGTCTGTTCTGCTCGTCACAAAGGGAAAACTGAATGGCAAATTTGTACATTTTATCAAAGAGAAACGTCAAATACATTTGAAATGACACCGTTTTGGTAATTAGAGTACTAGCTTATGTAGATTAATAAAATTGATTGGATGGTTTAATAACACAAAACCCTATGTAAAAAATACATTTATAAGTAAAGTATGCGAATATTACAGTAAATAAACGATCTAAAAAGAAAGATTTTCAAATTAAAAGGCAAAATATTAACAGTATCAAAAAGATTACTTTCAAATTTAAATGTCATATTAATTACAACCGATGATAAGAGAGATTACTCCTCTCGAAACTACGGATGTGATAAATTTAACTCAACGTGTGCACATTACAAAGTTCAATTTAGTGTGCGCATTAAGAACACTAACTCAACGTGTGTGCATTACTAAAATCAATTATGTGCATCAAAATATTAAGGTTGCACCACAAAATAATTGCCATATCAATCAATAATACGTAAATGATTGATTAAATCCTGGGTGAGATACAAAAGTATGGAAAGGGAATAAAAAGCGATACGAAAAAGGGTAAAATACTTACAAACAATAATTAACAAATAATGTTTAACATTTAAACAGCCACTATGTCAATTTTTAGTAAATCGTAAATTTTTATTAACGTTTTAAATTCATAAACTCTGGAAATTTTAATTTTAAATAAATAATCGTCAACTAGAAAATTATTATAAATAATTTCTCCAGTAAAATACAACATTTTTTAAAGAAAAATTTTATGTAGCAGGAAGAAAATGATGTCTTTTGTACTTTCTTCCCACGTTATTTTAAATAATGGTTTGTTAGAGTAAAACAGACTTGAGCATTATAATATTAACTTAACAATAAGAGACAGAGAAATTACAAATATTTTGAAAATGTATACTTCAGAAATAACATTAAATTCGTAATTTTAAAGTTATATCAAAGATAAAACAAAATGTTTAAGGCAGTAATGATGAAACAGGAATGTTGCTACAAAAGCAATCGATTTTAATTGTTTTTGTAGCAATATTCTTCCCTCATTCCTTACTTTGAAGGGCCGACAAAGGAATGTATTCAAAGCGGAAATGAACAACTAAGGAATAGCAAAATTTTGAGGAATGCGTAGCGCAAGGATCTGTGCAAAGGCCAGCTGAATACCTACGTGAACTACCTTCAGCCATCGTGAAATAAACTAAAGTTTTTCATATTTCTAGCGAATCAATTCTACTTTAAAAATGAAAATATGTTATATTTAAACTTTGTGATACACACACACACACACAGAATGTGTTATTAATTACTACTACACACAGAATGTGTTATTAATTACTACTATAATTTCGAGAGGGGCAGTCCCTCTCATCATCAGGCATAGATAATAAATAACATAAATACAAAATTTATCAGTCAAATCGGGTAGGTCATGGGAGCACGCGGTGGGGAGGGGTATTTTTTTTGGCAAAAAGTTCTAAGATTGGTGAAGTGGGCTGAAATATGATATTATATATGATTGTTTTTTTGGAATTCTTTTTTTTAGGATTTAAATGGTTTCCAAACTATTCATTATCCATCCTCTATGAGGAACCGAGTGGAGTAGATTCAATTTGTGACTATTGAAAGAATGATTAGTGTTAATTATGTGATTGGAAAATTAGGAGAAGTTGTCATTTTTCAGGCAACGGCGATGTTCTTTTATTCGTGTATTTAAATTTCTCATGGATTGGTATATATTTTTGTCTCATTGCTGTCACTTGACCTGTTGTGCGCAAGCGTCATGACTCTCATGTATCCAATGTGACGGCGCTGATTGGATATAAATTGGCGCTAATTCTCGGACACGCGCATAAGACTCGAAGTGACACCGGTATGGGTGAGACAAATATATATTTCTGCACTGTAGTGCTTTCGCCTATTTCCATACTCTGCTAGCAATATAGGGTTAGCATCGTTTTGCCATTGTTTTGAGTTTGAAAGCGTTTTTTGGTGAATTTGTCCTATTTTTCTAAAATATCTATAAAACTATATAATTTTATTTTTAAAGTAAACTACTATCACCCAGTTTGAGTTTTTATATTTTTTGCTTCGAGTTTTGTTTCAAGGAGAATTTCCGTATCGCGGAGTTTCTATACAGTTAGTTTATTTATTAAAGGGATCGCTTAAAATTTGCTATGTACTAAAATAAATTAATAAGACCAAAGTTTCACTTTTCCAGCACAACCACAGGTTGAAAGTTGAACAGAATTCATTAACATTTCAAACGAATTTCATAGAAATTTTACCAATTACGGCCGACGGAATGATCACACTTTTCGCCTCAAATGTGTCAAAGTCTCCAATGTGAATGGCACTTGATAAATTGTTAATCGACGAAACTTTTAGTTGGGGCGATAAAAAGTGACAAATTCAGCCGAGTAATTCGACAGGGATATGACGCTGTCGTTTGAGCGAATTGTGTTATCAAAATATCTGAATATAAAAACATCCCTCAAATACGTCGTAATAATATTATTTATTTCCATACATTATTCATATCCTTCGTATTAAGGAAAGATTTATATTTTAATAAGAAAATGGAAAAACGAAAAATATACGTTCAAAATATGCTACTTCGTTAGGCAACTAAATGTTCACAAACGTGTTTTTTTAAAACTAAAATAATCATATAATACAAAGCCAGACAGCGATTAAATATTAAAATTGGAAAATAAGAGTGAATAATAGAAATTTTAACCTATGCAAAAGAAACACATCCGAAAGACTTTTAATATCAAAATGTAATTTAAAAAATATAAAGATTTTTTTTTAATTAAACACGAACAAATTTAAAAAAATCAAATTATCATAAATATTGGTGCAAAATAAACATTTCAATCGTTCATAACATTATCATAAGACCTGTGGACTAACTCAGTTACACGTTTATATTTTATATATTATTGTATGTTACGTAAAATGAAACCGTACCAATATTTACATACCTAGGCTCCCTGATAACAAACAACAATAATACTACAGGGGAGATCCAGAAGCGCATAGTGAGCGCAAATCGATGTTTGTCCGCCTACAAAAGCAGATAAAATTCAGACTTCTATCCAGAAACACCAAGATATATTAGTGTATAAAACGCTTATTAAGCCAGTATATTTATAAAACTGTAAAGACTTCGATGGTTAGGTCATGTGGAGAGAATGATCGAGCATCAAGCACCAAAGTCCCTGCTGAACTCAAGGCCGATAGGGCGAAGGAGCTTAGGAAGGCCAAAATTAAGATGGAGCGACAGCGTCCTCAAAGACATTTCTGTCTTGGAGCTTCTGAACTGGAGAGAGCTGGCACTAAACCGAGATGAAAGGAGGAAGACTCTTGAGGAGGCCAAGACCCACCAGGGATTGTAGAGCCAAGAGTCATGATGATGATGATGATGATAATGTTACGTAAACATATATTTTATAATGTTTACATAAGTCATGATTCGATGAACTCACTGGACAAGACTAAAATCTACATATACTAAAATATATCAATAATGATTTCAGAACAATATGCATGTTCAATCGATACACCATCATTAGTTAATCAGCTTGATAGAGTTCCTCCATGATCGCTTTGCTCGCCAGCAACCAGATCGGGTCTGAATAAGTGTTTCACATTTATAATTTGCTGATTAAAGAGCGCAGCCGTGAACTTTTCTATCTGCCCCCCATTGTGGAAGGCGCCTCGGAACGAGCCACGCCAGTGTTAAATTACGAGCAATTTGTACGTTTAACTTGAGGTTAGCGCGGATACAAGTGTAGCACGTTTTATAGATACGTTTAACAAAGAAATAAATTCTTTACTACCAGCATTTTAACCGAACATTTCCTGAGAGAAAATATTAAATATTAACAAAAAAGGTTTCACGCAAATGGTAACTACACAGATATTACGGTAACTGCGGGTTTTTATAAGGACATATTTTTTTTTTAGCTGAACGTGGTTCGTAGTATTGGAGTTAATTCGTGGAGCCAGGTCTCCCATCATAGGAAATCTCATGAAACTAAATTTTCTTTTTCTTCTGCTTGTGTTAGGACTATGTCCTGTTGTTTCACGGCTCTTGCTCTTGGGATATGGATGACCAGTTGTTCCTCCATTGTCTTGGTGGTCTTCCTGGAGGTCTACTGTCTGCAGGTATCTCGTTCTTCGCTATTCTTACCACTCTTGCCGAATCCGCTCTGTCCACGTAGTCTCTCCAGTATCTCCTTCTATTTCTTCCCCATCGCACGACATCTTGGACATCGCAGATCTTCCGAATTTCAGAGTTTCGTAGTACTCTGTCTCTGATGGTTACTCCCGCAATGGGTCGGAGAGTTTTCATTTTGGTGGTTTTTAAGAGGTTTTTCGTTCTCCACTATATGAAACTAAATATACGATTATATCCATTTCTATGAATACTAAACTTACTTTTACAATTTTTATACAGTTATACAATTTTTACAGTTATACAATTTTTACAGTTATACAATTTTTAATTATCACCATCTCACTTTAAAGAAATCCATACTACAAAAGAGTACAGAGACGGCGCGTTGATCAGCCAAATCATTATTACACCTATTTTGTCTAGCTTTGACATCGTATTTTTTGCTCTTTCGATTGTATACATACATTTATACGTAAACGAATTAGGTTAATATGCTACACCGCATCCGATTACTTCATATTGAAAAATTGATTTTTATAAATACATAAATTATATTTTAAAAATGTATTTCTAGCCCTACTGGGTTGCGCCCGAGCTGAGGAAAATATTTTACAATATTTATCTGGCAAAATAATTACTGCATCGTACAGTTTAAAATAAAAGTAGATGGATACTGTTAGAGCAGGACACACGACTAAGCACTAATTATGGTTCGGCGGTAGCTGTTACCGCACAGACATTTCTTTGATTCTGGACACGGGTCATGAATAGGTGAGCACTCATTTGGGAAGCGAAATATATTTTTTTAGTGTATTAACGATATTGTTTTTTGACCAGTGTGGTCCTCACCCTGTGAAGAAGTTTTATAGTATTTAACAAGAAGTTAAAATATTTGTAATATAAATATGATTTAATAATTTCCCTTCCGATACACCTTTACTTTTCGGCTTGTTGAACTCAAGATAATTAAATTCTTGTATGTTAATTGTCGGCTTGTCAACTTATTTATCTTCAAGTCCATCAAAGTGCTACATTTTTTCTTTCTTTCTGTGGAAGAATTTCAGACATTACTGCTAAAGTTTTGGTAACCAGATTTGTGTCATCGATATATCTAAGACTGAAAATCTTGTGGTCGCCATTAGCAACCCCTCTGCATTATCAACTACTTGCCTCATTATCTATTCTCCATACAAGATGAAATGCGGAAAGATAATGGAATCTTGTTGTACGCTTCTTTGCACTTAGAACTGCATGGTTTTGATTTGGGTTTTGGGAAATTTGAAGATTGTAGTAAGCATTATTCTAGATCCCTGTGATACCACTGATATGATGCAATCAATTATACATTTTCTTTTAGAAGCTTTTTATGTTACTGCATAATTGATACTTCATGTCACTCCACATTTCCTCATGTCTCCTACTCTGAGTCTCTATGCCAAATTCTAGTATTATTTATTTATTTTATTACGTAGATGATATCCTTAAATGGTTAAAAGTCTATAGCAATATAACGTAACAACTATGTCTTGATCGCTATTATAAAACATTGCCACTTCGTTAATCATCGCATTTGAAGTCTTGACATTCCTCATACAAATAAAATAAACTCGAACACATTTTATATAAAAAAATTGTTGAATGATTAAGAAAAAATATTATTTACTTCGACAGCCACTTACTGTTTTGGATTAAGCTACTTACATAAATGGAATATATACCTCTATATTTTTAGTATTAACATTAAACTTTTATATATAGAATCTTCAATAGCTGAAAAATAAACTAATTTGAAAATTGAACTACTAATTGGACGAATTGTTTTCGGATACGCATTTAAACTACTCAGTTTTATTTTCAAGATTCGGTGTAAGAGAGGTAACTAAATAATATCTTATAATAATGCAGCTGAAAAATAACATATAGGAAAAATAAGATGAATGCTGGTTCTACTTTGACATATTTTAGAGATGCAATTGCACGTGCAAGTTGACTATTCAACCAATATCTAAAAAGGACCTTCTATTAGGAAGCAGGTTTTGATACAGTTACATTGAATTCTAGCCATAGAAACATTACAGAGTACTGTTTGACATCTTTTGTAATATCAAAATTAAGAATGATTAATAAAATCTTCTTCAAATAAAGAAAATTTATTTTGTGGTAGCATAATTATAATTAATATAAATTAACTTTGTTAAAACCACATATTTACTGAAAAAATTCAACATGTTTCGAAGCCAATGGCTTCTTCGTCAGGATAACAAAAATAATATTTAAAAATCGAAGTACAGATCAAAATATTAAAGTTATATATGGAAAATGATAATATAAAGTACCTACTTCACATGAAAATAAATTTAAAAGATAACTATTTGCAAAAAGGACCTGATTATTTAAAACATTCAATTTACTATTTACGCTCTTTCTTATTTCCAGAATTTCTAATTATCAAATTGTGATTCTGTATAATTTGTATGTAAAATTTGTAAACCCTTATTAATATCAAAAGAATGATCCATAGCCATAAGATGGTTAGAAAATTCGGATTAATTATTACTATTTAAACACCTTAAGTGTTCCTTAACTCTAATTTCAAAATTTCTACACGTTTTTCCTGTATTAAAATAATCACAACATGTTGAATTTTTTCAATAAATAAGTGGTTTTAACAAAGTTAATTTATATAGATTAATAAATTGTTTCTTACACATGGAAGTGCTTCCTTCGTAAGAAGGATGCAATTGCGTATACCGACGTATTCAAAATCCAAAATTCCTGGCAGAAAATTGTATAAAACTGCACTTGATGATCGCTTTGATGACTGCCAAACCAATTAGTACGCAGGGAAGACTTCTTTGATTATATTTTTAATTTGTTTTATATTTTGATCCCAAACTACTGAATTTCCTGAAAACTTTCAGGAACTTCTGCAAACTCGGGAAATTACCCGGACAAAGTATGATAATTTATGGAATGGTGTCGTGTACAAAAAAAGAAATACCTCGACCTGCAAAGTTTGAAGACGACTCGTCCCGGTTTAATGACGGATCTTCCGCTTGGAGCGAGAAGGCCTGAGCCGCTCGCCGTCAGGGGGAGGGGGCCAGCCCAGAGTGGAAGCGTAAGGTAATAATAGTTGAAAACTAATTACTCGGTTCCGAGTTACTTGCGACGAGTGGTCTCTCAATAAATGCCCATTTACCGGGCGCCTCCGGGTCTCGGGCCGGAATTGCGAAACGATTCTCGAAACCGATTCTGTGCTTCCGTGATGTGTGGCCAGGCTATTTATTCTCAAGGCTCAGTGTGAGCGCACTTGGATCCAACGATTAAAATCTTCCTTGCCGGAACTATCGATGACTTTGTTGAATCCTGACATATTTTCGTAATTCTTTCTTGCGTTAGATGCGTAATGGACGTAGTTCTGCTGAAAGCGTGCAAAACACAGTAAAATACAATTTTATAACATAAACAATTCCTAACAAAAATATATAACTATTATATCGTGAGGATCTGGACGGGTTCGGGTGTCTTCTAGTAAAAGATTCTGTTGCGTATTACGTGTAGTTTATTCAATATTCAATAGACACAACCACGATTGTCGAAGTCTGAGAATCGAATGGCCCGCCCCACTATGGAAAATCAAGGTCTGTTTCGGATCAAAAGTCAATAACTCTTTTATTTCTAAAGGAATATTCATAAAATTTTGCAAACATTTAAAGTAGTTTTAAGCTTAAAAATCTTAATTTTTTTTTGTAATACAATTTAAAGTATTAAAAATAATCATGACAAAACTTAAAATTGCTCTAATTTTTATTTTTAAAAATGACAATTGTATTTATAACATTCTCTAAAACTAATTATATTATCATTGGTGTTAAAAGTAATACAGTGAAGAACCGTGATCTACCGCACATCTATCGAATTCGAAAAATTTTATATATATTATTTATTTTCCCCACCTACTTTATTCAGTACAACTACGCTATCACCATCTATTCGTCATTCCCATGAAACAGTATATAGACGTCAGTCTATAATGTATGTATTTGGCGTTTACTTTGTAGAGATTATTCACGATGACAGATTATTACAAATTATATCAACCTTGTTTCCTCTACTGAGTTTATTATATTTTATTTTTTCACTACATAGGTTTCGAGAGAATCAGAATCTCTCATCGACTGCTGCAGTATCAAACTGACTTTAACACTTTGATGATGAGAAATTCTGATTCTCCTGAAACTAAAGAACTAAATGAAAATATATTAAACCTAGTAGAGGAACAAAATGAATATAATTTATAATAATCTGTCATAAAAGTCAAGTATTCAATCGATAGAAGAAATAAAATAAACAGATCTGCATGATAATCTGCATCTTTAATATTAACATCCCGCCGTACTTGCATACAGAATCATAGAAGGAGGACACTGACTCTACAGAAGCAGTTGAGAAGAGTTTCGTAATTAGACCTCGGGCGGCGCGGCGGCGGGAAGCCCGCTGTTTAGAGCAAAAAAGAGGAAGATGAATGAAATCAAGATGGTAGAAGATATTTAACAGAGTCGGTAGCAAAGTAATGAGCGCTAATGGCAATTTTATTAAAGAAGTCAGACAACAGTTTTGTAAAGTTTCTGAAAGGCCGGCCAGGGGAAATTCCACCCAGCGAGAGATGATTTAGAGCCAATTTAAAGAGACAGGGCCCTAATTGCGTGAGAAGTGGCACCTTTAAACGGGCCATTACTCCCTCGTACATGATATTATTTTCGTACAATATTTTTTTATCCGTGTAATCTTATTAAGACTTATTAGACAACATTAAATCAGACGAAAAAATCCAACAAAATAGTAAAGTTCAGAATTAATTTTCATTTTTATAAATAGCGAACTATTTTAATTTTTTTATTTTATAAGGGTACATACAATTAATTTTACGTCACTAGATATTATACATTCCATAAAGCAATATATTACCCCCCAAAAAGGAATGAAATATTCATGAAATAAGATACGCAAACATATTTATTTGTACATAACAACAACATGGATAATTACAATCAATCTTTATTCATAACCATCGCGAGCCAGTATGAATTAATTTTGGTCACAATAATAAAAATTTTAAATTCCTTGATAATTAATTAAATTTTATTTTTAACTTATTAAACTGATTTATTTTTTCTAACATGATTTGAACAACCTATTCATTATGCCATTTAATTATTTTACAGGGTGTCTCAAACCTATTAGCAAAAAGTTTAAAGGTAATGAAATTGATAATGAATCGAAACTGCATAAGCAACCATGACCAAATACCAATAGTTATGGATATTGCAATATCAGATTTTTATAGAATTTTTGTTTCCAATTTTTTTTTTTAGATTGTTTTTAACGAAATTTTTTTAAATAAAATAAACAAATACTCATTCCTTAGGAACCGACATTTAAAAGTGGCGTCATTTTTTACGGGTTACAGCTATTACAATGTTGATAATATTTAAACCATAAACATGTCACGCTCTGTAACACGAAATTTCCTTGATTCTCAAAAAATATTTATGCATTGATTAATGACCAGTTGAAAAGCAAAATTTATCGAAATAAAAATAACATTATTCAATAATATGTGCGCATAAAGATATTTCTGTATACATACCACAAAGCATAGGCACTTACCCGAATATTGGACGTTAACTGAATTAAGTATCCCAAAAGTTAGACGCAATGCAGCATAAACTATCTAGACGATGTTATAATAAGATAAAATAATAAATAGTTACTTACAGATCCCTTTCGTCCAGGGAAGCTGAAGAAGACATCTGGACCGTTTCTGTGGGGCATCTGGCGAAGCACGTTCAACAATTTCGCAGAATGACGGGGCTGGAACGAAAAACGTATGGCTAAGTAACATGTATATTGAAATTCAGAATGCACAAACTTGAGTCCCGACGGAAAATATCCGATCTTGTGGAGCTATTGATTCTCTTTCTTTATCTCATATAAATTTGCATGTTAAATCCCGTATAAGAATCCCGGAGTTCTCATAATAAGCCAACATTCTAAAAATGTTGGTTATTTTTCTCGCATCACAAGAATGTGTCGTACATACAATATACATTGTGCTGACCTTAATAATGATGCAGATACTCTACTACCTTTCAAATAACTATTAGTAACTAGGTGTTATCTTTTTATTTTTATGTTATTTTTTCATTTTTTCGATTGTTTTTTTTTCTGCTCAATATCTATGTGAAAATACCTAAATTCTGTTAACTTATCATATCACGCATTATAAAATTATACTACGAGTATTTTTGTCCTTGTAACTTTATCTGTATTACTTCCATAAATAAAATAAATGGATAAATAGTCACTCCTATACAACATCCATTTTCCTGACAAAAACCTGAACCCGTAGAAAACATTTAATCAATTAATTATTTAATATTTTTAAACGATCACACTACATTGATACGCTAAATATACATTTGCATGTTGCTAGAGCAGACCGAAGACACTAATGTTTGGGATAGTGGACTTAGTTTTAAATAAAAAATATATTGCATTTTATGTGTCTTGTAGACCTCTTTCCACTTAAGAAAGTCAATCGAAATAGTATGTGCAAGCCGTGCGTACGACACACATTCTTTCATTGTGTTAGTCTTTACGGGTATAAACACCAACACAAGAAAACAATGTGCCTCGTATGCATGGCTTACACATACACATTCGATTGTCTTTCTGTCTTTCCTATAATATATATATATATATATATTTTAATATGCAATATAAAAATAATGGAATAACAATATAACAGGCTTGTAAATACGCCTCCCATAAGCTATTAGCTCGTATTATAATTAATAACATAGATTAATTAATAATTGGAATGTAATAACATAGGTTTAATTAATTATAAAAATCATTGTAATGCACCTTTTTTTTACCTGCTTTATAAATAAAAATAAAATATACATTAGAATATGTAACAATTATTTCAATTTTTAACGCCTTTTTAGTCCAGTTATTTTATATATATTATGATTAGAATAATTGTACCAAGAGTATACCGAGAAATTTACATAAATACCTAGAAATGTTAGTTAAGTATAGCATATTAAAAAGTACTAACACACCGTTGAAAGATACGGGTTCCTTTCCCGGTGATGACAATATTATTTTAATACATTTTTTGCGCATTTTTCTTAGCGATTTGTGTAAATTTGTTCTTTTAAAAAATAAGTGATGTTATGGCAGAAGAAATCAATGAAAATATTAACCACACTTTTATAATTATTCAATAGGTATACGTATGATGGCAATTTGAATAAATAAGTAAGCTGTTTGTGAGTTTGACAGCATGTGTTTACATAATTTGTTTTGTTCCGTGCAAATGTTTGAAGTTGGCGAAAGGTCGTTTGTACATGCGTTATTTAGAGCGAAATTAAACAGTTTTTGAAATTACGAAAACATTAAGAAACTTTTTGGAACCGTGCATAAATTTCTAAAATACGTTAAAATTAATACCGTGTATATACCTAAAAATTGCAAATAACAGCTACGTACAAATAATTTAATGTTTATTTATATTTCATTTCTTAGTATAATACGATATATCATTAACTGATATACTCGTAAACCTAGCATGCATTAAATTTTATACAATTTTTTAATTTATATAATTTATATTATTACAATATGATGAATGCGTCATGAAACAATATAGTCTTTTACTAAAATTCTCTTTATTTTACCACACTTATATTAGCTTATTAGCTTTACCTGTTTGTTTGTTTATCAGTACGGAATCTTATAATCGATATTTCACCTGCTTACCTGTGTACAATTGAGCTTTTGTACAGATGACAATACAAGATGATAATACCTGAATCAATAAATCATATTCAGTAAGTAATTAATCAATTAATCCATCATAATTAATTGATCGAAGTTTTATATGGTAAACTAGTTAATGAGCTCACAAAAAAAAGATGGCGTAAGTTTCCAACCGAAGTGATTTTATATGAAATTATATACTTCACAAGCGAATTTACAAAAATGACTTTGGAAATAAGTTAATTAACTCACCAAAGATGGCGCTAGTTCTTTAATGAAGTGATTTTGAATGCTGGATAATATAATATAAGCGTGTTTTTTTAAAAAATATTTATATGTATTGTTTGTTTGTATTGTGTACTTTATAAGGCTTCATAGTCGTGTTTAACGTTAAAAAATATATAAAAAACCTTTTCACCCTATGCCTCCAAATTTTTTTTAAATGACTATTGTGGAAAACAAAAACCTATAAAGAAATATGTATACCATATTCTCGTATAATTTTGTATTCATTGCAATGGACATGATTCTAAGAGGTTATTATTATTATTATTATTTTTAAAATGTGTACAGTATTTCAATGGGAATGAACAACACAAAAAATCAACTCAAATTTCCAAATCCCAACATGGAAACGAAAATCTTCAGCGGCGAAACAAATTACAATAATGAAGGCCGGGGAAAGTTTACGGAAAAAAAATACGACGGATCTAAAAATATTATTTACGAGGAAAAACATCGCCAGAGCTGATGGTTCATTTGACAGTCGAACTTTTTCTCAAATGCGCTCAAATTGTTAGTGAATAAAATGCAAACTTTTTTCGTTAGTCGTCGTGTTCATATTACTTCTGCTACTTTAACCAATCTGATGGCGTATTTTTTGTCAAGTTGATTGCATTATTCATACAAAAAAAAGTTGATTATACACACCGGATAATACGGCCGGAGGAATCAAGCACTATCGAGATCTCTCGTAATCTCTGGAACGTTCCACAACACGCTGGAATCGAGAACGCTCCACAATACACACCATATTATCGTAAAATCTAGAAACATCGAGAAAACGATAACCTATATAAGGGGATCGACCGGCCACTGGGCAATCAGTTGTATCAAAGTCATTTGACAGCGACAAGTTCATAAACAAAGCGAAATCATTCAGCGTGTTTTGCTAGCGCACGGTGATTCCAGCGAAAGGTATTCGGCGCAAGTACCTGCCGACAAGCGAGAGATTTCTAATGCAAAATTAGACGGAATTTTCTCGAAAGTGATTGAAGCGATAGAAGCAGCGTAATTAGTGCTAACTAAGAAACACTGTAATAATTAGTGTGAGAATTATTCCAGAAACATTTAGTGACTGTTAATTTAAGAAGAGTGCTCCGATGTGAATTTAATAAAAAATTTAGTTAAGTTCAAGTGACAATACAATTCATACGAGCAATTTCAATGTCAAGTCTCCAATTAAAAAAATACATAATAAAATGGAAGTACATTTTTAAAATAAATAATTTTTTAAAAAAATCCACTTAAAACACACAATAAAATAATGTCATACATCAGGTATGCACAAAAAGAAGTTGCTAAAAATATAATGGCCTATATTTTGTAATTTTTAGATTAAAGTTAACCACCAGTTAGTTTCGAAACTGGTAGGTGTAATATATAGTATTTTAAACGAAGTGTATTTTTGTGTTTAATTTAATTAGGAACCATTAGTATTACACATTAAACCTTAAATACATATTTGTTTGAGTTTGATACACTTCAGTTTAAAATATAAATTAATATCCATCACAGTTTGACAGTTGCTAAAATCACATCAAAAGTTTGCTTGCCAGAAGAAAAAAATAAAATTGAATTTATAAAATGTATATTATAAATGTAATTTTTGAAGTCGCTCTAATATTATATAACCTAATAATAAATACCTACATGTATTTTAAATAATCTGTACACTTTATTTCTCTAAAAAAAATCATAATTTGGTTATTTTTTGAAACCGGCAATGGAAAACAATGGGGCGCAATGATAAAATAGAATAATACGAAGATTTTTCTAAATTTCTTTTTAGTAATACGTTGTTTCATAATGATATTTATGCGGGATTAAAACGCAAACATGAAAATTAAAAATGTATAAATAAACTCTGCGCACGACGGCAAACAAGCAGTAACAAAGAAATCCTCTTTGAACCCAATTACGAGAGGATTTCAATCTCTATAACAAATTGAAGAAATCTTCGGGAATAATTGAAAGATATTTTGTTTCAAAATTTTTTTTACCACAGATGGCAATCATTAACAAAATAATGGAAGAGAAAAATAATACAAGTCAGCTGGAAGGATTTACGATTTTATGCCAATGGACGTATTTTTTAATATAAAAAATTTAATACAATTTACGAATTGGGATTGATTTCAACAAAGAAAAATTAATAGCTATTAAAAAAGAAATACAAAAAGGAAAAAAAAATGTTGTCGAAATTGTTACATTCTGCTTTATTTTAATATTTTACGACAATAAAAAAAAATACCTACTAAGGTGTCTGAATGTGTGTAAAGAAAACAATGTTTGGTTTATTTAAAATAAATATATTGCCACGAGAGCCTAGCTATGGGACGCAAATGAAACACTGAAAATTAATTAAAATTTTAACAATTAAAATTAATTATTTAGAAATGATTTTAATCGGAACACCGTTCTTTAACTCACACTAAATTTCACAATCCGCAGTAATTATCACAAGTCACTCATCTGGGGAACACTTTATTCGCCCTGCCTGTTGCTCACCTGCTGGAATCGCTGGTTTCATTTTCCATGGCGTTAGCCCGCTGTCAAAGATAACTAACTCGCGTACGCTTGAACATCGATAATGTATAGTTACCATTGTTTTAAGACCCTCGTGAGAACATTAACAATTGATATGGGATTTACTTTGTGGTGTGGTGTATTAGGGAGTGTGTCCATTCCCCGGCCTTCCCTCACTGTCCTGCTTCCCACCCGAATTCTATATTTACTCTTTTACCGTGATATTTTGTT
Organism: Agrypnia vestita; assembly: GCA_016648135.1. Taxonomy (NCBI): domain Eukaryota; kingdom Metazoa; phylum Arthropoda; class Insecta; order Trichoptera; family Phryganeidae; genus Agrypnia; species Agrypnia vestita. The sequence goes on along the minus strand of JADDOH010004769.1, from coordinate 12,414 downwards.
ATATTTAAATGAACTTTCTATTTTAATGTTTGCTATATGTTATCTTCCTGATTTATTTTTACCTGTATTTTATGCTTTTCTTTTCTTCCTTTGATAATTTACAATAAAGTGTGTTATGTGAAGGAGGTACAGTGAATGGACTATTGCAGGTCTCTCCGGGTCGCAGTCGCCCTTTACACGACGTGACACGGAGATGGCTTTTAGAGTAATAAATATCAACCTGGCGACGTACGAGTAGGACCGATAAGGGAGCTTTCGCTCATAAAACGGTGCTGGAAACGCGGTGGGTGTCCATTCACCATTCACTGTGGTGTAACATGATTATTTTAATTTACAGTACACTATGCATATTGTACGACACTCGAGTTTAGTTATTTTGTAATTACTATAACTATATTTTGTCACTAGTCCTACAGACAACGAAAAATTTGGAATCCGTTGAATTCATAAAGAATTCAATATGAATGACAAGACTACGAGTAGTATACGTATTATTGACCTAAAAATGGGCGGTCGAAATGTCGATCAGTTTTGCTCATACTCCATAAAGGGTTAAAGGCAGTACGTTACCTAAAGAAGTCACCGGTAGTACATCTCTACTGCACAATGTCTATCTCCAAGCTTGATATTCATATTAGCGTATTATGAAAGGAAGTAGTCCCCCATCACACGCAAGTAATATAATAACAGACACAAAAGGATAAGTCGAGCATCAAAGGGGCTTTCATGTTTTGCCTTTGGTCCTTGCAGGTACAGCCCGGGTAATGGAAAAAACGTGTTCTATTTCCTACTCATAAGGAGACACTGTCGAATAATACATGTATGAATAACAGAGTTGAAGGATTAAAGGTAGTCAAACGCGAGCAACGCGATAAGAAGTGTTGAGAGAGAGAGAGGGGGATAAAAATTATAATATAAAAAATTTGGCTATAAATAAAGTTGGATTGTTTATTAGTTTTTAAATATTATAATGTATGATCATGGTGTATATATAATACATATACCAATTAAAAAGATTTAGAGATGATTAAGGCACAGCGAATCTAAAAAAAATATGATTAGATAAACTAAATTAATGAATAGTAAGTAGTAAAGCAACAAATAATATTAGAACTAAAGAAAGAAAAAAGATTGAATATGAAAAGCGTATAGGAAAGAGATAATGAATTAGTGTAAACTTTAACACGGGAATAGGGATGGGAGAAAAAGGATGAGGAGGTAGGAGTCAGAGTAGAGGTGGAGGAAGATTAGATGCAGTGAGAGGCCAAAGTCAATTTGGTGATGATGCTTTAAATCCGTAAGTCGAGTAATGCTATGGTGAAATAGTCAAGTGGTGCTAGAATAAAGTACATATAATCTATACGATTTTTTTCAATATGGTGAGACCAATATTGAAGAGGTCCATATCGACACAATTCTCACTGAATGTCTTTTTTTTTATTTTTTTTTATTTTTTATTTATTTATTATTATTTTTTTTTTTTTTTACATCTCAGACCCACAAAACATCACATTGATATTTGTCTGTAGGTGCATCAATACATATATATAAATAAATTGTATTTACCAGAAATACATTCATATTAATTAATTACAATAGATCTTATAAACTCAAATACAAATCAACAATACTATACAACAATACAAGAAAAAATACAAATATTACCAAAATCAAAATAAGTCTCTTTTATTTAATAACATATTCATTAATTCTGTATTTTGCCCTTTTTTATTAATATCCATTTTGACACGACATGGGATTTATTTAATATTTTTGGTATGACATATCTTGCATGTGCGAAATAAAAATGTATTGAGTATTTTGAATATTATTATGAAATATTAGGAAGTAAGATATGGGTAAAAATATATCAGGAATTTGAAACCACTATATCAGGAAGGCGAACCTAACCAATATCAACAGTGCCAACTAACCATATAATCAAACCATCTAAACCTATGAGTGCCAAGTAACCACATAATCTGATATAACCATCTAAACCTATGATACCCTGATAGTGGTGGGAGAAACCCCGCTGCTGGCAATAAAAAATGCGAGGAAAAAACAACTAAAATTTATTTTCAAGAATAACAACTTCTCTTCACTACTAAATTTATCTAAACGAAATTCAAAAGCAAATCACAAAGTTTAATATTTACTCAAAGAATAAAGCACACATAAAAACACAAGTTGTATAAAAATGAAATAACTGTTTTCTAGAAATGAAATGTAATTTAAAAGCATTTTTAATTCTCTTTGCTTTCCTCGGTTAAAAAGGATTTCTCGGAGAAAATAATACGTTGAAAAAGAAGAAGAAAACATTAATTTCCTCGCATCCTTCGCGGGCGGCGTCTGCTCCACCCGGCACAGATTTTACATCTTCCCGAAGGATTACCGGTATACTTCCGGTACCAAAACGGAAATATCGCGGGGAACCGGAAACGGGCGGGAGCTGTTTCCAAGACGAGACGCGTCGGAAGAAGATTTCTAGTTCTTTTTAGATTTTTGATGCAGTTAATATGTTAAACAACGTCAAAGAGGGAAGTATAGAGGGTGCCAAAAATGTATTCGACAAAGTAAAACATATAAATTTATATGGACATTTTGTTCTTAATCAGGGAGCTCATGACAAAGCATTGTGGTGCTTTTTTCTGCTTCTACATGGCGTGCTAACTGTTTGTCTCCACTGTTTTGTGAAGTCTGAAGCTGGCAGAAGAGGAACGAAAGCAAGTCTAAAGTAGAGATGAGATCCTTTAGACGTATGGATGACAAATCCATTTTTGATAGAGTAAATAATGCAGATATTAGGAATGAATATAAAATTGATGTTAGCATAGATAATGGAATTAAAAAAGGGTCACTCAGATGGTTTGGGCATGTTGAGCGAATGAATGAGGAAAGAATAGTAAGATATATAACGTAAGTATAGATGGTACCAGAAAGATAGGGCGTCCGCAGAAGGCGTGGCCAGATTAACCAGATTAACCAGATACTGGAAGATGTTCCTGTTAGGAGATCAACAATCGTAGAGCTTGCAGACGAAAATGTATGGGCGAGAGTTGTGTGTCAGGACTTCTGTCCTCTCTAGTATGGCGCTTTAATCAATAGTAGAGAGTATGGCGCTTTACCCTCTCTGACTACCCCTACGGCGAAACTAAGTGATGGTAAGTAACAGACGTAATCATCAAATTCTGCGGGAATACACGGCAACAAATAATAACACCTACATGTATCGGAAAACCCTTCCATCATCAGGGTATTTTATATTCGTCAAAATATCAAAATGAATGATGTATTTTGTTTTGGTATTCTAAATTATTCAAAAAATTATTTTTAAATATTATTGCTGAAGTTCTTGATTGCACAAAATTATTGGAAATTTTTTTAGAATTGAACTAGTAGTTGCATTCAATTGATTATTAATAATATTTTGTTTACTTTTACATGCTTTACTAATTTCTAATGATTCTAAATTATTCAATTTCAGACCAAAATTATTTATGTGTAAAATACAAAGTCCTAAATCTTTATCAAAACCGTGATCTAATAAATTATTTGAAAATTCAGAAAATTTTGATTGCAGATGAAATGGGAGTGGTCACCGCGGAGGACTTTTTTTTATCGGCAGTCGACAGAACCCAAAAATTTTCCGCCAATGTTGAATATTTTTTAATATAAAAATTTAACATATTCATAAAAGTATGTACTTTCATGTAGGAATGATACAAATACCATAATTCATATAGGTTTCCTTAAATTTTTTTTAAAAAATTGTCTTTTTTCGCGCCCCTTTAAATGAAACCAAAAACAATATAAAGAAAATTAAAGGAAAAAATTACGCTCGCTGATCGAAAATTTCAGCTTGGAACTCTCCGGCACTCGGTGTCGGCAGCGTGAAATTTACAGAAACACCGCCAGCCTACACCAGCGAATGCTGTTAGCCTTTCTTCCAGAAATCCCTGGATACTTCTTTTTCGTAACGATATTGTTGATGAATTAATAAAAAACTTGTCCTTTGTTAGAAGGTTAACGCAAACCACGAAACTTGATGGCATTAGAAGCTAATGATAGAGGTAGTGGATGAACGAGTGATTCCCTCAACATTTATTGCAGGTTGCTTTCAGGCTTTGCATATCACCGTCGATGTAGAGTACTCGCTACAACCCCCGACCACTGGCCTTCGAACAATTTATCACAATTAAGCGGCGGGAGTAGAAGGGTAGATAAATGAACATTTAAATCATTTCGGTGAATCCGAAGAGAAAATTCACCATTGAAATGGAAATAAGTCCCGGAGAAACCGAAAAATACGCCACCGAGGGTGAAATTCCCAATTTGGGGGTGCGGGCCGGGGGCACCCTTCGGGAACGGGTAAACCAAATTAAAAATTTCGACGAAGCCTTAAAAATGTAAGGTCAAATGGTTAGAATGTCTAAGTCTATTTGTACGAATAAAAAAGGCTTAATTACTATAATTACAAAGTCGAAATTTAGCTAAATAAATTGTGTAATAATTGATGTAAAAACAAACAAATTAATATTCATTTAAGTTTGTTTTAAACTTGTACGAATCCTTACAAAATATGGTTTCGCAAAATATTCTAGAAATAACTATAAAGGAGCAGATGGTCGTATAGTACTTGACCAATTTATATAGAAAATATAAAATACAATGTTAAAATTTAAAAATTGTAAGCTTGAGGAAGCAGTCCGTGTATGTATCGCAGTGTATATAGGTAGCGGTAGGTAAGTAACCTGGAGCAAGCAAGTAAGAAAGGCAACAGGCGTCCAAGAATAAGTACTCACGGTTGGTATATTCACATATGTTTATTGCGGATGAAAGATTTATAGAAATGTGATTAAAATATAATAGTTACAAGTTAGACAAAGTTGCATAGGTAATCGTACGCTTTTGGTCAAAGAATGGCTCTTAAACGCGGGCGGAAGTTACTTGAGACCGCAGGATGAAAGTTTCATGTACTACATTGCTCTAAGTATCGCCGTAGACCTATATGATCTAAATGATATTTATTTTTAATGAATAGGTACACATTTTAAAGTGAACGTAAAATGAAACACGATAAATCATATTTTCACAATGAGAAAAATCAAAAAGTTTTGTTATCTGCTAAAATTCCCCAAACTCAAATGTCATAATATCCAATCTTCTTACCTAGTATAGTGTACATCTACAGAAAATATTTCAGGTTTGATACTTTAACGTAAGTCTGGCGGTCGCTGACTTATTATTTCTTATACAAGTCACATTCCATTAGACAATCCTAACTACAACTTTAATGCAGCTTTATTTCACCTATCACAGATATTATACTTACTCAAGTTTTTGTATGTATGTACTCAAGTATATGTATATGTATTATATATGACATTTTGTCGACTGTTTTTATTTTATTTTTCAATATTTACTCATGTTTTGTATTGTTTATCTTACGTGTCTTCTCTTTTGCATTGAATGAATTATTTCTAAATTTTAAAAATAGATTTTTATTTTACCATATTGAAATTACAATATATTGCTCTATTATACTATATTTATTGTATATTAATATTTTTCATGTAAAAACCTGCAATGAATTTATTAATCCCTTTTTCATTTTTTTAAACAGTATTATGTCTTATTTTATTTTAACAAATTTAAGTTACAATGCTCAATCACACTATTTTGTTACATGTGTTGTATATTCATACTATTACTTGTAAAAGCCCCCTGGGCGTAAATAAATAAATAAATAAATAACCATCAACCGTGAGACGTTTTTTTAATTTTATTAGCAGAATTCGATTAATCAGAGTATAAACAGAGATGGTGAAATAGACCATAGTCGTCATCAAGACGACAGTTTGATTTCGATATCGCACATGTTTGCAGACATATTAACAGCGCAGATCTATGTTTGTTGTGCGTTATATATATTATATAATACTGTATACAGTCGGCACCCGATTGGCGGACGGGGACCGATATTAAATGATCTCCGAGAGAAACATACCTCTACATCTCCACGTCAAACGATACACTAAGGTTAATTATTCGGCACATATATATATATATATATAGTTGGCATTCACCGGTGCACTGTTGGTGATGGGCTGTCAATATACAAATTATAATATCGAATCAAATAAGCAATCAGTTGTCCCGTGCATTATACTGCACATCCGTAATGGCTTTATACTAAACCATCATTCAATATCAGTATCATTGTGTTAAGTGAGTATTCCATCCGTTATCACGTACCCCTAATAACTGTCACAAAACAAAATATCGTTTTATTTTCACACTAAAAAATAATATTAGAAAAATGGAAGTTCAAAATAGTCTCACGAGGATTTAACTGCGCTTTATTTGTCTCTCGAACGGTCCATACGAATCTAGTACCAAAATTGGACTATTCTCATAAACATTATAAATATAAATAAACTACTAGAAATATGGAGAAACTAGTAGAACGTTCTCGAGGCATCGCGAAATCAACGTTTTGTAGTAAAGGCGAGCGGGCGCGCGGATGTTGTTGTTTATTGTGACAGTTCGGCGATTCAATAAAAATCAGCGGTGATTCAGTGTGCCACCAGTGACAATAATACCTCAAATTAATCTAAAGATAATATTTGAAAATAATATACTATTAAAAATCGTGTAAACAATGATATAAAAATCTTGCCACGCTTTCCTTGCTACTCGTTTTTTCTGATCTACTGCTTACCTACTTATTATAATATATAATATATTTATGTGCTATGGTATCTGTAAATAAATTGTAGTAAACATTGTTAATTTTGCCTGTCTCGACACAGATTTCTATAGTGAGACAGGCATAGTCCAACCAAAATGTGTATAATCTTAGTATAGAAATAAATAAATAAAATAAAAAATAAATTCGCATTTGCAATCTAAGGAAATTGTAACACACGATTACAATACTTTTTTTATTTTTTTTTCCAGCAATACTAAGATTCATCGTTGATATATTAAGTTGTGTTAAGGAAGAAAACCATTATTAATTTAAATTCGTTCGTAATATAATATTACAGCACAGAAATTTTATAAATTTACGCCACATGAATGTAACATTGATTCAGCCTAACTAATGCTGAAAAGCGTTTAGCGCATCTGCCATGTCAGTGCGGAGATTTTCAAATTTACCAAGTCGAAATGAAACGCATATTTCCAAATGAAAATTTACCGGTTGACGTAGTCCAATTTTGTGTCTATTGATGATGAATATTATAGCAATAACGCTGGTTGGTGGTACAAATATCTCATAATTGGTAAATTAAACGATAAAATTGAAATTGGAAATTATTATAAAAACAAAATAAATATCACTTGTGTTTTAATAGAAATGTCTGCAAATAAGGACCAATGTTTTAAACACTCCTCTGAACATTGAACCTCTGAACATGAACTGAAAAAAAAGAGTATAGACGTGTTAGAATTTCGATGATATTACATCAATTATGATATAGTGTAGAATAGCATAAATTGAATTATTTGATTGTTCGATATTTAACTTTAGCATAAAAGGGTTCGTAATGTATATAATGCACATGGTCAGGGAGGGCGATGGGTTTCTAATATCTGCCTCACCATATGCCGTTAATGTGGCTGATCCAGGTAGAAAATAAACTAAAACTAAATTAACTAAAATTACTATATATAAAGTGAAAAAAATCAAAAACAAACTTTATATATAAATTAAGATACATTATAAAAATCTCAGAGTGACGTTATGAATATGAGAAATGTATGTGGAAGTCTTTTTATAGGATGGCCCAGGGCTTGCCTGCAACCTGCATGAGCTGGCTTAAGTGATCACTCTACACAATGCAACGTTCACCAATTCCACCGTAAAAACATCCACACATTATCAAATTTTTCAAATTGCTATATACCTACCTATTTTTAAATCTGAGAATATTTCGTTTATTTGAATGGAATATGCTAGAGACATCTGTAGTCTTTTCTTATGAACTAGAATACACATATTTTCGCAGCTGGTAATGATACCTCTATACTTTTTTGTATATAAACTTTATAACTATTACCTACATGGTGAATAGCTTCCAGGGTCAATGATATCGTAGCGTATGATAATCCGTGCTATTCGAAATGCCAGTAGCGCGAATCTGGTTGTGCAACGAATGATGGTAATGCAAACATATCTACCGAGATCAACGTAATTTCGCTTTAAATGATAATAATTCATGAATTATTATTGCATGATTTCTCGTCAAAATGCAAATGTCAAAGTACTACTCTGTAAAATAATTACTCTGCGCATGTCAAAATAACTGCAGAGTAATAGAAATAGAAATATTATATAACAATGACTTTTGTGTTTGGTTAGGTAACGCTATTATTTTAAAAAACTAAGAAATCTAATTAAATGTAAATTAAGATGTATTATAGAAGTCTCACAGAGACGAAGCTTTTTATAGAACATCCACAAATAATCGAATTCGCATTCGTAGTGGCCAGCACTGTTAACTCTGCCGAGTGAAGTTTTGGCCTTGTGGTCCTGCAGACCTCAGACAGAGTCAATACTTAGATGATTTAAAGGTTAAGGTATGCCTAAAAAGTGTTATTTTATTCTCAAAATTACGCTTTTAAGGCAAATTTTAATATTTAAATCATCTAAGTATTGACTTTGAATACGGGCCTGTGTCCACGTAAGTTATGCGCACTTTTCATGAAATTTTGAAATGATTTTCTAGGCAGAGGGGAGAAATATCTGAGATAGGTTAATTTGAAGAATGACAGTTAGCGGTTATAATTCTTTCTAAAAAAAAATTCTAAAAAAAGAGGATTTTACACAACACGATCTAAAGGTGCTGTATGTTCGATATTCGTGACGTCACGTTGGCACAGAAATCGATTCTATAGAATATTGTTTCTTTTTCTTATGTGGCAACACTGATTGGTCTTTTTTCGAAAAATATCCTACCCTCAACCAGTTCCAATTTACTTCGTTTCGACAAGTCTTGTTGTTAAAAGCGCTAATTTTCGTCATGTTTTAATTGTGCATTTTATAAACATTTTATAACCTCGTCACCGCCGGACTTCGGGAGTAACGCACGGTTGTGGCCAACCGAGTGAAACAAAAACAGTTGTTTGGTGAAGTGACATCTGGAAGGACGCCAAGAGACAAAAAAGTGAGTCGAAACGTCCTTTCATTTCTCGATTCAATACAGTCCATTTTCCCCGACCATAATTCCAATCTTTTTTCCCACGTACTCGGCGATTTCGCGTCGCGTACCTTAAATTTAACTGTATTTTAATTGTTTGTTAAAATATAAAATCTCTTAATCCTTAAAGAGTCTTAAATAAATAAATAAAGTAAGCCATCAGAGTATAAACTGTATTTCCACATTGCAAATGTCGTTGAACTCACCCATTTTCCATTAACTGCTTTCATGGCCCCAAAGAGAAGTTTTAACTCCTTGACTGTGATGCTGTAGCTGGCCAAGACTCCGAGCATCTCAATCAGAAGATCTGCAATAATAAAAACACAATAAATAAGATTATAAACTAGATAAAGTGTAGAAACTAGTGAAAATTGTCTACGTATGTCCACTAAAATCTGTCTTTATTATCCAAAGACACGTTCGGACAAGAAAATTTATAGTAAATCAAGCGAATAGGTCGTCTTAAGTTGAAGGTGTGGTGTATTAATTCAACCAGAGTGATTGGCAAAGTCGTGCAAAGTTCAAGACGAAAATTAACCACGAATAGACGTCATTTCCCTAGATCAACAGCTCTCTCTATAATTTCTATAAAGTCATTGATTCTTAAAGCTAACAACGATTAACAGGGTAAAGGTATTTAATACGGTGATTTTGGTTATAAAGTGATAATATTCTGGAGCAGACTGAATGCGAGATAAATTGCGGTCACTTAGACGTAAGCCCAGAAAATCTTTGTACGATATAGTGGAGAATGAACAAATTAGAATGGCCATGTCAAACGGATGAGTAGTATGGTAAAGAAAATGTATGAGGCGAGGGATGAAGGCAGCAGAAACAGAGGGCGTCCGAGGAACACAAGGCACAAATAGATTTTTATTTTTTATTTTTTTTATTTATTTATTAATTTATTTTTTTTTACATCTCAGACCCACAAAACATCACATTGATATTTGTCTGTAGGTGCATCAATACATATATATAAATAAATTGTATTTACCAGAAATACGTTCATATTAATTAATTACAATAGATCTTATAAACTCAAATATAATACAACAATACAAGAAGCAATACAAATATTACCAAAATCAAAATAAGTATATTTTATTTAGTAACATATTCATTAATTCTGTATTTTGCCCTTTTTTATTAATATCCATTTTGACACATGGGATTTTATTTAATATTTTTGGTATGACATATTTTAATGTTCTTTGTCCATATTTATTTATGACCTTCGGTATTCGTAGTCCTTCTTTAACCGTAAATCTGGTACTATGTTTATGAATCAATCTATGTTATATGTCCCATCTTCATGATATCGTGTAATTAGTTTGTACCACAAGATAGCATTAATTGGCATAGAGCCTTGTTTCTTGAAGAGTTCCTGTATATCTTTAGTAGCACTTTCTTTATTTATTAATTTTATAGCCGAATTTTGAATATTTTGAATTTTTCTAATATTAGTTTTGCAAATTAGACCCCAGCTAGTTATTCCATACCTTATTACCGATTCCGCTAAAGATTGATATATAGTTTTCATAGTCTGTATCGGAACATAGTATTTAATCTTGTGCATACATCCCAATACAGTTCTCAACATCTTACATACCTTATTTACCTGAATATCCCATTTGAAAAATGTATCTATGGTAATACCAAGATATACGTATTCATTAACTAATTCAATTTTTTCACAATTACACGATGCATTAATTCCGGAAGGCAAGCAATCAAAATTATGGGAAATAATATTTATTTGATTAGTCACAGTTATATGAGGTGACCTTACATGCATGACTTTAGTTTTTTTGCATTATAAAAATAATCAAGTATTGGAGGAGGGCTCTGTTAGAAGCTTCAACAACCGAAAAGTGCTATGGGAAAATGATAAGAAAGTGGATGTTTTTTTTTTTTTCCTTTTTTTTTTTTCTTTTCTTAATTTTTTTTTTTTTTCCCTTTTTTTTTTTGTGGTGGCTGTTTTTTTGTTTTTGGTTGTTTGTTTGTTGTTGGTGTTTCCTTTTTTTTGTTTTTTTGGTTTTTTTTAGAGTTTTTTTTGTTAGTTTTTCTTTTTTTTTTTTTTTTTTTTTTTTTATTTTTTTTTTTTGTCGTTTTTTTTCCCCTTTTTTTTTTTCTCTTTTTTTCTTTTTTTTTTCCTCTTTTTTTTGTTTTTTTTTTGTGTTTTCTTTTTTTTTTTTTTTTTTTTTTCTTTTTTTTTTTTTTTTTTTTTTTTTTTTCCCCCTTTTTTTGTTTTGTGTTTTTCTTTTGTGTTGTTGTTTTTGTGTGTGTGTTAGTTGTTTTTCTTGTGTGTTTGTTGTTTTTTTGTTTGTGTGGTTGTTTTTGTGTGTGTTTTTGTGTTTTTTTTTTTTTTTTTGTTTTTTTTTTTTTTTTTTCTTTTTTTTTTTTTTTTTTTTTTTTTTTTTTTTTTTTTTTTTTTTTTTTTTTTTTTTTTTTTTTTTTTTTTTTTCTTTGTTTTTTTCTTTTTTTTTTTTTTCTTTTTTTTTTTTTTTTTTTTTTTTTTTTTTTAGGCAAAAGTGGTGTACCAGGACAGAAGAGTGTGACGTTTATCCTTTCTGCCTACCCCTTCTGTGAAATCTGTCACTAACAAGAGAGCTTTTGCAATAGATTCGTTGTTTTTGACTCTATTCAGAGCGCAATATGCCGCAAAAAAATACCATAGTATTTTGGTTCTAATGGAGCGATATTATATCCTAAACAGAACTCAAAATACTAAGTAATATACTTATTATCGAGAGATCTAAGTAAATTTGTTATTATTTTAGCAATGTTAGTGATAAAGTATCGACTGAAGACGCACTTTCATCCGATTAAAAATGTTCATTTGTTTCTTCAAACACTTCCAGATTAGGAGGACATTTTGGTGTGGAAAAGACACATTTGGCAGTACTAACAACACATTCGTGCATTTGCCAAGTTGCCAGCGATTTAATACATTCTGGACGTTGGCGGTTGGCAACATCAGCACTAGTACTGGGCGAAGTCCATAAAATCAAGATCATCTACCGAAGAGGCGAATCATGACGCGCTATTCCGTTTACTCGTGTCGATTAGACCGCACGCATTTGTGAGTTTCTATATTTCTCTCACTTGTGTGTTGCAACAATTGTATTTGAAAAAAAAATCGTAGAATGTCACAGACCACGAAAATACACCGAGATGGACTAACGTTTTATTGGTACATAGTCTG